>PVJD01004416.1:0-137327 GCA_004026545.1 Mormoops blainvillei
GCTAGGGCCAGCAGCCTATCTAGGGCTATCAACCAAGGGTCGTGGTTCTTCTCCACGCGAGTTGCTGTGTGTGGTGAATTAGTCTTCTTCATAACAATTACACAGCATCAGTTCTGCCACATTCTATTGGTCAAATCAAATAAAATCAAAGGACCAGTTCAGATTTAAATGAAGGGGAATGAGTGTTACCTCTTTATGAAGAAAGGCAAGGTTATGCCACGAGATAGAATTAGGGATAGGAGGTATTGTTGTGGCCAGAGGTGATTTGATTAATTAATTGATTGTTATATATTAATTTATTTGCTTGTGACCTGCCTATTTGGATTACCGCTTCTAATAGGGGTACTTATAAAATTCCTAAAACCCCAGAAATTTCCATTCTCTGTTTATGCACAAAAACTTCATGCGTCTCCCCAAGAATGTTGAGTACAACAGCGTTAAGTTTCAAGCCAGAGGAAAGTAGTTTGAGTTCTGGGTCTATCATGTAGCCTAGGTAACCTCTATACCTATTGGGTTTATTACTGAACCTCCTAAAGCAACTGATATAGTTCATAAACTAATAATAATAATTAAATCAGCTAACCAACTGTCTTGACAATAAAATAAGCAATGACCACAAAAATGCTTTGAACTCTTTGATATACTGCACAATAACAACACATCCTGGGCATTCTAGCCCTTGTACATGCTTTGCACTGTGACATATACAAGGCATATATTAGCTCTTTTAATCCCACAGCCTGAAGCTTCAGAATCTGTAACTCCACTTTACAAAGTTACATAACCGATCCAAGGTCAAAAAGCTAGCACTTGGAATCTTAGGCATTCAAACTCAGAACTGATTCCAAAGCTCATGATCCTATGAAATCATGATCCCCTTTCCCTTCAGCAACTCATTATATTAGAAAATACAGATATTTTCAAATACCATGTCTGATAAGGGACAAATAATCTATACTATATAAAGTGTTCTTACAACACAATAGTGAAAAGACAAATAACCCAATTAAAAACAGTTAAGAGATATGACTAGATATTTCTCCAATGAAGAGGTACAAAGAACAAGTAAACACATTAAAAAATCCTCAACATCATTAGCCATTAAGGAAATAAAAATCAAAACCACAATTAGTTACTACTTTACTCCTACTAATACAGCTAAAATAAAAGAGGTAGACAATAACAAGTGTTAACAAGAATGTGGAGAAATTGAAGGCTGCAGACATTGCTGGTAGGACTCCCAAATGAAGCAGCTGCTTTGAAAACCTGTGTAGTGAGCTTCACAGGAAGTTAAGCAGAGTTAACATAAAACTCAGCTGTTCCATTCCTGGGTATATATGCAAAAAAATTAACCATGTTTGACTACAAAACAATAGTTGTAAACAAATGTTCAGAGCAGCATTATTCTTAGTTGCCAAAAAGGGCAAATAACTCAAATGTCCATTAACTCATGAAAGAATAAATAAAAGGTGTAAAATTTACATAATGGAACATTATTCAGCCATAAAAAAGAATGAACTACTGACACATGTTGCAACATTGATGAACCTTGAAACCATGCTAAATGAAAAGAGCCAGACACAAAGGACCACATATTGCGTGATTCTGTTTTAATGAAACCTCCAGAATGGACCAATCTGTAGAGACGGAATCTAAAATAATGCTTGGGGGTAAACAGACAGTACCTTCTAACAGACTTTCTTTTTAGGATGACGAAAAATATTCTAAGATTGCCTGTAATGATGGTTTGACAGCTCTGTGCATGTACTAAAAAACACTGAACTTTACACTTTCACTTGTGAATTATATGGTACATGGATTATATAGCAGTAAACCTGTTAAAAATAATACTAGCAGACATACATTATTACTATATGTTAGGTACTCTTCAAAGCTCTTTATAGATTGTAACATTTCACTTTCACTACAACCCTGTTAGGTAGCAACATTATTTTCTCTTTAAAGATAAAGAGAAAGCATGACATATTAGATAATTTGCCCAAATGAAGGGTTGGGGCTGAGATTCCAATATTGATAGACTGCTGCAGACTGTCCAATCTTAATTACTATGCTATATGACCTCTTATCAATTGTAAGAATACATGTAATACCTCTATTTCTCCCTTCCTCCCATCTTCAGTTCTCCTTTGCTTGTATGCTTCCCCATGACACATGAGTCTGTGCCGGGATCTTTATTTATGTCAGTGTCAATGCCGTTCTGAAAACTTGTCATGAGAACCTGTGTGTTGCCCTTCTCCTAAAAAGAAAAGTCTGGGTAGCTAAAGATGGATGTCTCCTTTGAGGCACATCGGACTATTCTTTTTAAACTTCTCGTCAGGGATCCAGACGACATTTTAGGACGAGGGGTGGAGGTGATATTGTTATGTGGTCTACAAGGAAATGTTTACGTCATATAACCTGGAATTTGAAACATAGCTCCCTCTTTACTAGTTGCGTAACCTCAGACTAGTTACTTCATCTCCCTGAGCCTCAGTTCCCTCATCTTCAAAATGGGGATGAAGACAGTGCCTACTGGTATTTCTGGGGTGGCACTGCTGTGGGAATGAACAGGTGAAAAGTGCTCGGAGTGCTGCCCATCCTTAGTGAACAGGAGCCATTATCCTTTTTCACGCTCGAAGCCACCAGCGTCCAGGTTTCCCAGCACGGTTAGCAGAGGAGACTGGCAGACAAAAGTCCTCCTCAAGCCCAGAAAGCTCTCTCTTCTTCAAACCCATGGAGTTCTCTCTTCTCCATGACCAGCTTAAACCTGATTGAAGATCTGGGGCAAAAGCATGCTATGACCGCGGGGAGAGTGCATGACGGGAGTTGGCTAGGTCTCCCAGCTTCTCTAGAGAAATCAAAGCAGCTGAGATGTTTAAATCCCCTGCCAGAACCCCTGATTTTATTGGCTTTTATAGTTCCAGGGATTGCCTTGTTGTGGTTTCCCTATATCACATACGGAGCTGGCCTCCACCCCCTGTGGAGAGGGAAGGCAGTCATTGTGACTGTGTTGGCACAGCATTCCGTCTCCAAGGCGCTTCTCAAGCTGCCTCTGCTGCATGGGGACCCAGACATAAGGACCAGAGACAGGACACGGGATGAATAGGGAGAGCTTTCTGTGGTCCCAGAAGGAGCCCAAACATTGGTTTACATCCTGACTCCATGGCCTTACTATACAGCCTCAGCCAAGTCTCCTGCCTGAGCCTCCATTTATCCACATCTAACATGGAAATAACAATCCACACTTCTCAGAATTGATGGAAGGATGTGGGAGCTGATGAAAGGCACTGAATGAGCGCCCAGTCAGTATTATTAGAGGTTCAGCAGGAAACAGAAGCAGATAAATAGCACAGTCTGGGTATGGAACTAGCTCTGCTGACCTTAGTTTTACCACTCTGGGCAAAAAAGAGTTGAGTGAGCAGAAGAAAGCCACCTCTTCTTTCTTGGTCCGAGATGACATCCTATAAGATTTCTTGAGATGTCATATTCATTCTACATTTAGCTCTAGAATCCTATAATACCAGTGATGGAAAGAAGAGTGGAGATGATAAAGCACTACCCACTCATTTTAACAACTAGAAAGCCTGAGGCTCAGAAAGACAACTTGATCTGCTGAAGGACACGTAACAAGTGAGTTGCAGCACCTGGACTTGAAATTCGTGTTCTTTTTACTACATCAAATTGCTTCTGGGAAATCATCGGGGACAAATGCACAATTGCAGTGGCTGTGAAGGACAAGAAGTGTCTGGAGAACAAGGACTTCTTTATTTGGCCAGAGGAAGTGTGAAGGTAGAGCGGAGGTAGCCTGCCAAGGGCTTCCTGGACCTCGCTTGGGGTTCTGAGATTTAGCCTGAAGGCAATGGGAAGCCATCTTACTGGAATATAAATGACTCGAAGGCATAATTCCAGGTCATATTTTTGTGAACAACTTCCTGGCATGTAATATCTGGCATATAGCAGGGATTAAGAAGTAGTTGCTTGATGATCCTAGATTTCCAAATCTGGGATTCCAGCCTTGCTGGAGAAACTCCCGAACGCCTTTGGAGTTCGGTCGAGTAGAAGAGATCTTGAAACCTATCAGTAATCATTCACTTTTCTAAGAATTCTTGAACATGGGAAAGTAAATACTGGAAAATCCTTCTGAAGGCTTCTTTCGGAAATGACTTGCCCCTGTTCACACAAGGAGCAGGTAATAAGTAACCTTTCCGGAGAGCTGCTGTGTAGTGCATGACCCTGCATAATGCTGGTTCCAGTGAGTGAAGTAAGTTGACGCTACATGAACAAAAATTAATAGCCAGAGAGATTCTCTGCCTGGCATGTGCTGCAGCCTCAGCTTCTGCTCTGAATGTACCTGTGTTCCGCTGCTCTTGGTCATCAATTCAAGAACGTCTGTGACCTTCAGTCATCCTCGCTGTCTTTCTAATTTTGTAATGGATCCTTTCAGAAAAAGAATTCAGGTTATGAAGACTGGGGTTTGGAATACTTTAGGAGCCCTTGGAAATCTAAGGGCCTAATGGGAATACCAAAATGTGGATATGTCATTTCTCCAAGTGGGGAATCTGTTATTGAAAAACTTAACCGAGCCGAACTAAGACAGCACTAACTAAAAATAGAAAAAGACCTGGAGCTGGCCCCACAGCTGATGGTTTCATAGTGAAAGCAGGAGGCGCGCGACATTCATTAGACTTTTCCGTGAACCAGCACTAAGCAAGGCGTCATCGCTTGTAATCCTATTTGGTTATTATAACATTATTGCAGGATAAGAGTTATCACCACAATTTTGGGCCAGAAATTCAAGCTCTGTAGAGACAAGATTTCATGGAGATCCTAACTGTGTCTGTTTTCCTCCCTACTATATACATGGCATTTATCTGTGTGTTAAATGTCTTCCCTATGGTCATCAAACTGTAAAGCTCTAATATCAGAAACTGACTGGTGGTTGATGGGGGTGTATGTGATGCTGTAGAAAGCCCTAGCTTGGATGACACCACTCCTTCATTAGTGAAATTTCAATAACTCTCCATGCTACAGGTCTTACTCTCTCTGGTCCTTGCTGATGTCTTCATCGTTGCCCCTGTCCCCTCTCTTTCTCATTGCCCAGCTTCCAGTTTCATCAGTTATAGTTCTATCCCTCCAGTGTGCTGAGTTTACTCTTGTTTGGCTGCTGTCGTCCCTCACGCCCGAAACAGTCTTTGACTGTTCTAGCATAGGTAGCTCTTCTCATCTTTCTGGTTCCAGCTCAAATGTCATTTCCTCAAAGAAGCGTATGCTGACAATCTAATTTGTACTTCCTACTCAGCCACTTGCTGTCACATCAGTCTTTTAATTTTGCACTGTATTTGTTTTTACCTGAAAAGAACTCCTTCACTTATATATCTGTCCATGGTTTGTCAGGCCCCTATTAGAATGCTAGTTCTATGAAAACAGGAAAGTTGCCTTTTTTTAAATTCACTGTTATAGTTCTAGCATCTACAATTACTGGCAGATAGCAGATGTTCAATAAATGTTAAACAAATTAGAGAATAAAGAAATAAATAGCTAACTGCTGCCTTCCAAGTAGAGTCCCAAGAAACCAGGCCCCAATATTTTTTTCTACAGCTTCCTGCACTAGGTCCTTCTATGGTCATCTATCTGCTCCTTCACCCAACCTCAGCCTTTTCTGTAATGGGCAGCAACTTGCTCAGTCAACAACCCCCCACCCCTGACTTCCTTTTGGTCTCTGACTAGGATAAAGGCATCACCATGATCTCCTTATCCCATGTCCCAGCAAGTCTCAACTCCTCCTGGTTTCTCAAATGCACCATATGTTTCTGGGCATGAATGTGTGCTCTGAGACTTTGTTCTTGCCCTTCCCTCTGCCTGTACCATTCTGGTCTCTCAGTAGCCTCTCCGTCTTTTTCACTGCTCAAGTCTCACAGCACCCGCTTTCCTCAGCACAGATGCCCCCTTCTCTGGGAGGCCATTTCACACCTTCCTAAGTGGTAGGGTCTCCCAGTGTTCCTTTAGTGCCTGCTCCGTATTCATGTTGTACCATTTATGCCACGACAGAACTATGGTCTCCTGTCACGTTCCTGTTGGGAATTGTTAACCAAGGGAAGAATGAATGTAAATTTTATCTCTACCTGAATCTCACCTGGAGCACTGAGATCAGTATGAGATGGCTGTTTATTGACCAGGTAGGAATGAAGAAGTGAATGAATATAAAAGAATGAATTAATTGACTTCTAAGGGGCACATCTAGGAAAGTCTGACCCGGGAGTCGTTGTGTAGCTACATAGTTCGGGTGGCCAACTCTCCTGGTTTGCCGGGGACATAGGGCTTCTGCATTAAGGGACTTTTAATGCTACAACTGGGAAAGCATCAGGCAAACAGGATAAAGTTCATTGCTTAGATGTACCTGACCTCTTGAGATTGACAGTGATGGTATGGAAAGCTCCATGCAGGGAGCTTTTTAAGCCTCAGGTAAAGGCTGACAAGCAGGACCGCAGAACTGTGTAATATGCATAGGATAAAACTGAAGTCTAGACACAGGATCAGGCACCCAAGATCAGAGTGGCATTTCCCCTGAGCAGTCCTGACATAGGATTGTTGAACTTTTGGGGAAATACGGTGAAAGGAAGAAGAACAAGGTGAAGACATGTGCACCTGGGCCTCACTCTGACTGCTTTTCCCCTCTCTGCGACGTTGGTTAAGACACACAGCCTTTCCTTTTCTTTCCTGTGAAGTGCATTTTCCATTGCTCAATGCAGGGTCATTACAGGCCCTGGTTCTGTGCTGGTACACGGTACTTGTCCAATAAGGCCCTGTTCTCGTCACCAGGCTGTGAACCAGGTTTTCTCCAGACTCTTGAGTGGGGTTTCCCAACACATAGGGTTAAGTAGCTATTACAGTCTCCCCACTTGAATTAGCAAGGCTTCTGGTCTGATGAACTGCTGGTTTTATCTATAATAAATATTTATATGTTATGTATGTGTTCAAACTCTAGTTTTGTGACTTTTAATAGCTCCCTTGTCACAGTAGTGTGCCTGGTATGGTAAGGTTATAAAAAGATCTCTTATTTCGCAAAAATCAAACAAAAAAGACACCAATATCCACATAAAACATGTTATATCCTTTTGACTGTGCAATTCTTTTTCTAGGAATTTATCCAAAGGAAATAACCAGAGAATGAATGTACAATGATGTTCATCTCAGCATTGTTTATTACAGCAATAAAAATTAGAAACATCTGAAAGGCATAACAATAGATATTTGGCTAAGTTAATTACATTTCAGACATTCAATTGAATACCATGCAGACATCAAAAAACTGTGTTCCCTAAAAGAATTTAATGACGTGGAAACCTGTTCAAGGCATAGTGTTAAATAAAGAAAGCAGATGACAAAACAATACGTTTAGTATGTTTCCAATTTTGTAAAATAAAAATTATAAAGAAAATAGTAACAATAATAATAATAATAATAATAAACAAAAAGAGGTCTTATATCAAATGCCTATCTATTCAACTAATAATTGCCTGAAGTGGGATTTGAACTTAAGTCTTCCTGGCTCCAGATTTTGAGCAGCTAACAATAATGTAATTCAGGAAAAGAAATGTTGGCCATGGTAGTCTCACATTTACAGGATGACAGATAACTTTTACTTTTTTCTTAGTGACTTTCTGAGTTTTCCAAAACTTTAACAAGAATTCATTATTATTTTTATAACTAGAAAATATTATTATTTATATGCTACATTTTAAGTTATTTATTATTTTTTCTTCTTTTTAAAAGTTATTTAAAATGAAGCAAAACTTCTCAACATTCAATTGCTGCTTATAACAGCCAGTTAGCCAATAATTGTATTTCTGCACTATGACTGGGTGAAGGATGAGTTTCACGGGAGAGACTTTAAAGGCTGTCACAGAAGACAGATCACAGGCACCATAAAGGGTTGGCACAGAAATCTGGAATCAGCATCAGTTCCAGAACCAGACAGAACTGAGTTCAAATCTCAAGGCTTTCAGCCACAGGCCCTTGCATAAATTTCTTTACTTCTCAGAGCATCAGTTTCCTCCCTATGAGACAGTATAATTAAAGACCCTCACAGTGTCTGAAGGTGTTAGAGCTCTATGTGTAGAGGTCATCCCTCTCCCAGGTACACAGGAAATGCCTAACTATTGGTAGTCATAGAGTATTGAATTTCCAGCTGTCTCTTGGAGCTCCTACACTGACTACACTGACATGAGGTTGGGTGAGTCCTCATTCCTAAACACTAACCTTAAATAGTGGCAATAAATGCAAAGCCACCACCCTCTAGTCGGGTGACTAACACCAGAAAGCTCCCTGTAGCCTACTTCCCTCTAACCTATTTCCAGGTTGGAGGGAAAAGCTGCCATTGTTGTTGAGTGTGCGTCCTGCTGTTAAAGAACAAATAAAACACCAAATGCTACAGCGTTTCATAAGATGTTAAAAATACATCAAGGATGAAATCCTGTCTGCCTGTTGCTGATTTGGAAACAGGCTCGAATGCATTCCTGACATCCAGATTAAATTCTCTGCAATACTGCCAGTATTTTTATTTTTATTATTATTATTATTATCATTATTATCATTATTACTAGGACTTGCTCTGAGTCCAGAGCAATAGAAATGATCTCTGGCAGTTCTGCAGCTCACCAGTCCCTAAATCTCAACAAGCATTCTGAACTTCAGCTGGAATTGATTGGAAAATTGGCCTTATAATTCACAAGGGTTCAGATTTGAGATCAGTTAACACCAGACTTCTGGAAACATTGGCTGCCCCCTTGGGCCAATGAGTGGTGAGGTTTTTCTCCTTGAAAACAGAGCTGAAAGTCATTCCTTTCTTTCTCACTCCTAGTTATTACAGGCTTTGCATCCTGAAAACTACTCTGAGATGGGGAAGCACACACAGGCTCGTGCAGGCTTTATACAGAACAAGAAGCTTGTTCATAGGAAAGGGAATCTCAGGACCCACATTCGCCATTGACAGATGGTAAAGTTGAGCCCCGGAGAGGAGGCAGGGCTTGCTGAGGTTACATCAGGAATTCTGGATACCACAATTCCTATCTCCTGAATCATAGGCTACAGTTGATTTTTTCCCCCTTATTTTGCCATATCTCCCTTATGAAAGTCTTTATTTACTCTAAACGGTGGGTCATGTACGGACTGATGAACTGTACCACCTCCTAAATGTGGCCCAGATCTCAGCAGCATATAACCCACCCAATTAATCAGTGGGAAAAAAAGGTATGTTCACCACCTTTCAAATTGTGGCTTCCCCATGAACTCTTTGGGGCCCTCACCAAGTCATTTTGCCATGCAGAGTAAATACAAATGCCTTTTCGAAATGGCAGGTCTACTTTGGAATGTGTGTCCCTTGTTCCAATTGAACTGCCCTCGGAATGTGGACCTATTAAAAATCAGAACACTGCTTTCCTGAAAGTGGGAGAAACATATGGGAAGGTGCACGCTGGTGGTGCTTCCTGTAGCACAGGCTCTGGTCCAGCCTTTCAAATCCAGCAACCAGTTTAACTACGATGGGCGATAATCTGAGGGGCATCTGGAATTGTGGATTGAAGTTATAAAAACCAGGCAGAAAGAGCTTCATCCGAATTGGACTTCTGACACATAGTGAGAGACCATTTAATTGCATGATCGATAAGATTTCAAAGAATGCTTAGAAGGTCACCAACATCAATGTGCGATGTAGTAAAACATGAGAGAAGAAAAACCCGAGAGCTCTGTGTCAAGAGTACAGTCGATAGCCACTAAGTTCTATCTGTGTTAAATTTAAGAGAACATTTGACATCTGTGCCAGAAAAGTGCAAAGGCAGTTATGCAAACCTTCCAGCTGCTTCCCAGAACCCAGAAGTTCACTGAAGATCACTTGTAAAGGAGACATAGAAGACAGCCAGTGAAGGGACTCAACAATGCTACTCATAAAAGCTTGCAAACAAACAGAATTCCACGTGGGCAAGCCAAGTCCCAAATGTTGCTTACAGCTGGGTAAATTTGACCTTCCAAGTGTTTGCTCTTCTTTGTCACCCATTTTAAAAACAAGAGATTCAACCCCAGTTTACAGGGAGAAAATTTTAGCATGCCCGGCTTGGTTAAGGAATGGGGCCGTGGAGTTTGACAGCCTTAGTTGGAATCCCATCCCTGCTACATACTAACTGCATGACCTTCTGCAAGCTGATTAGCAGGGTGATAGTTTCCTCATCTGTAAAATGGGGAAAATAACTGTGTGTACCTCATAGGGTGTGGTGAGGATTAAATGTATTGATCTAAAGCACTCAGTGCAGGGCCTGGCACATAGCAAAGACTCAAGAAATATAAGGTTATTATTGACATCGTTTTTTGCTTCTTGCTAATGAAATGTTCTGCAAATAAAACAACCCCCTAGATATATCTGGGCTTATAGCAAGGAAGACAGTGTCCAGGAAGTGAGTAGGAGAAAAGCAAAGATTTCTTAGCATAATCATTATAATTGCTACCTCTTACTGAGAGCTTATTAAGTGCCTGGCACTGTGTCAAGTATTTCATGAATATTTTCTCATTTAATTACCAAGTAATATTATAAGGAAGGAAGTACTCCCCATTTTTCATACAAGCGTTTAAAGCACAGCAAAGTTTAAGAATTTTCCCAGAGCAAGACATCCAAAAAATAGACTCAACTTTGGGACCTTCTGATTCTATAACTTTTGCTCTTCTGAAGTCTACTGTGATCACCTTTAAGCCCCCAGTTTTGACATGGCAGAAAATGAACCACCCTCAGGTGTCAGAAGTTGTCTGTATTGGAGGTTAGGGCTGTGCTACACACAATGTGTGCACTTTCATGAAAATAGCAGGGATGGAGGTTGCTACATGTCCACCCATTTTCAGAAAAGTACAACACAACAAACACACAGACAAAGCTAAGACAGATGGTCTCTCGTCCCTTGAAGTTCTCTTCATCATGATGAGGCTAATTGATAGGGGAAAGGCTTAAATACATTCAGGGCAGGTGAGCACAGTAAGCGTGTATAAAAAGTGGCACATTGTAGTTATTGTCTGGAAGGGTCAGAACAGAAAGTTGAATCATATTGGGATCACACGCAAGGAAAACTCATGGAAAAATAAATAAGCAATTATAAAACTGTACATTAATGCATAGTGATGGAGAACCTGGCCTTTGGAAACAGAAGGACCAGAATTTGAATCCTGATTCTAAGCTTACTCAGTATATGGGCTCAAAGAAATCATTTTACTTTCGCACTTATAAAATGGGGCTACTATGTAACCCCTACTACATATGACTACCAGGAAAATGAACAACTTAGTATCTGCATATAACTCAACAGTGTTAGTTGTCACGATAGAATTAGACCACCTGAGTCTAGTTGTACCTCTTCCACCTACTGGCTTTGTGTCCTCGAGCAAGTTACTGAACCACTCTGTGCCTCGGTTGTGCTATATGTAAATTGGCATAATAATAGCACCTGCCTTATAGTGTGGTAACAAAGATGAAATAAGTTAATATTTATAAAGCTCTTAGGAAATTGCCTGGTACGTAGTAAAGATTCAATGATAGCTACTACTCTTCTTGTTGTGATTATTTTTGATAAAGGTAAGCACAGGATGCTGTAAAAAAAACACACAAACAAGCCAACCCAAAGAGGCACTTAGCTCGAGCTGCGGTGGGTGGGCAGAAAAACCTTCCCAGAGCACAGAGAGCAAGTGCGTGTGCTCTAACAGAGGGACGGCGCGGGGACGGCAAGGCCAAGGGCCGGATTTAGAAACAGGATCCTTGGATTTCCTCTACATTCGGTCTTCAGCGGAGACGGTGTCTCTCATATCTCCTGCTTTGGCCCATTACAGTTCACGGGTCCTGAAACTGGTTTGAAGGCAAATTCCAACCTAGCAAGGGAGTGGGAGGGAGTAAGAGGAGACTGCAAGTACCCCTTTTCGAAAAAGGGCTGTAACCATTTAGCCGATTATTTAACATTGTGGAATGCAGTAAGGTCAGAGACTGGCTCACCTTTCAGTGTAGCGACAGCTCCTAGGAGCAATCTCTGAGATTGCTTGAAGTCATTTACAGCCGCGAATGCATATGCATCAGGGCCTGGTTAAAGATTTAGAGGATAAGCTGGTTAATAGAATTAATTTGATATATCCGGTATAATTCAGTGGAACATGTGAGTGCCCTTCAGAGCCCCAAAACTGTTGGGAGAGAAACAGATCTTTGTACCAGCCATTAGAAAAGGATTAGCTGGGCTCCGGAAGGAGTAAGCTCATGACTTTCATTCTTCTCTAGCTGTATGAAAAATGGGTGCCTTGATAAATGGCTACGCTATAAACAACTTATGAGAAACTTGGAGTGTTGATTTGTTTTGGCCATTCCAGATTTATTCCACAGTCATATCTGATCCCTTTGTCTCATTTCTGAAGCTGGGAGGGAATACACTGAAGACTGGGGTGCCAGACGCTCGCCGGGGGCATTCTCCCACGTGAGGTGTGTGGGTAGAAGAAGACCACCTCCATCCTCCCCTGGACGGGCTGAGTGGGACCCTGGAGGGAACAGTGGCTAGCTGCCTTGGATTAAAATATGGGCTGGCCCGATATCGAGGCTGCTGGTGGGAGTCGAGAAGCAAGCCAGCAGAAAGAATCTAATATTTACTGCAGTTCACCAAGATGTCAACGTCCCATATTTTGCTGTTGAAACACGACTTTGTAGGACCAAATGTCTAGATTTTTGAAGGTGATTCAAAACAGGAGTAGATCATATTTTTCTAGGAGGAATAAAAGTTTCCTCCTTCATTCCTGTTCATTTTGTGATGCCAAATTAGGGAGAATTCCTAGCCCAGAAATAGAAAAAAAAAATTGGAGATGCTTTACGATGACGAGAGAGGTTCTTTTTATGCCACTCTCAGTGTATATGATTTTTTAAGGTGTCAAATTGGAACAGTGGTAAGCTTTTCCAATCCAGGAAAAAGAACCTGGGAGTAAAGTGTTCATTATACTTTTAGGGTGTGTTTCTCTACAGGCAGCATGACTATTAAAATATTCTGTCACTTAGAAAGCCATCAGAGGAGAGTTTTGTTTTGCTTTGTTTTTTTAATGAAAGGAAGTAAAGAAGAAAGGAAGAAAGTATACATTTTCTATTTACAAAAAAGTATTACATAGCAAGGTTGCTTTGACTTTCAGGAATTATGCAGTGTGCGGTATAGTACCTGGTAGACAGGAACCATGTAAAAACAAAATACAAGGAAACGTGCTCAAAGTCTACTCTGACCAAAATGGTACAGATATTGCACCTTACATTAAGTCATGTTCTTAAATAAATTATCATTCTTAAATAATTTTTCCCCCTCTTGGAAGACAGTAACAATTTTCCTGTTTTTCTCTTTATCCCTCATTGAAAACCCAGCACCAAGAAGAAAGACTGACCTGGGCCGATACACTAGCTCTGACTGATGTTGGACAAGTCCCTTTGTCTCAAGGTGCCTTGGTGTCCTGAACTGCGAAATGGGGATAATGACGCTGACCTCAGGGTGTGCTTGTAAAGGATTCAGTGTTTTGATAGCAATTGGTATGGAAATGTGCACCTCGTAGTTTCAATTATTGTCTGCCCCTTTCCCTTTGTTCTCCGACAAAGACTCTGTCTTGCAAATAGGACGTGACCAGCAAGCGGGAGCTGTGAATCAAGCCAAGGTCCCGAACGCCGACTTGGCTGACAGGCTTCCACATCAGCTGCAGTGGCTCTGGCGTGCAGCGTAAGTGGATGCTGAGAAAGCCAGGGGTCAGTGTGGCAGCGGAGCATGTCCATTCTGCCCTGGCCACAACAGGTCGTTTTTATGCCACGATGGAGAAAACCCACATTAAATCCAAGTAGGTCAAAGAAGACATAGGGACAGAAAGAGAGAAAATAGGAGGCAACAGGGACAAGAAGAGATACAGGGGAAATAAATGTGTTTCTGAAATGCCCTTCTAATTCTTCGGGAAGGAAAACACAGCAGTGTTGAGCTAATGACACCAAAATAGATCTGAATAAACATTTGCCAAGGATCTGGAAAAGAAAAAAAAAATCTTTCCTGCCTCTTCTCTTTAAGTAACAGTGGAACATGGGACTCCAGGAAGGGAGGGTAGGACTGAGGCCAGGCCAGGTCTTGCCCACACTGCCGAGGGTTCTCTGGAAGTACCACCACCAAGTGCAGACCTGGCTTCTGACAAGAAAACCTCTGAATGCTGTGGTTTGGATTTTGCTTGTGGCTGAATTTTCATATGTGAGGTCTTCTCATACCCAAGAAACCAGGCCTTGCCTAATCGAAATCAGACAGAAAGGCCACACACATCGGCAAGGATGTGTGCCACCTTCCCCTTCTTTATATTTTTCCTGAACTCTCTAAGGAGAAGGGAAAGGGAGAGGTGGAAACGGGTATTACATGTGCTCCGTGCTTCTCCTTTATTTATATCTGAGTACTCTGGGCATGGTAACTTATATTCACAAGAAGTGTGGTTTGGACAAATGAATTTGGGAAGTGGGTTCATTTGATAAAGTTAAAGAGGCTTTCTTTCCTGCAAGGTGCACCGATGTATTAAATGTATTTTATATAATAGGCTCTCAGTCATTGTGCTCTGTCAGCATCATTTGACACTGTTGCTCACGCTCTCTTTGAGGTACTTTCTCCAGTCAGCATTCAAGGTTCTACTCTTTCGGTTTCCTCCTATTCCACTGGCCTCTCTTCCTCAGCATCCTTTCCCGGATTCTTCTTCCAGGAGACCGGTGCTCAGTCTGAGGCCCTCCCCTAACTTCGGGAACACTCACTCACTGGGTGGTTGCATGGACTGTATGGGTCTTCAGTGCCTTGCATATGCTACCGGCTCCCACCTCTTCTTTTCTCTTACTGTGGCCTCACCACTTATCTGCAGATTCATACCTTTAATTACAAAAATGACACCCACGCTTGAATATCTAGTAGAGCTTTTCCATGCAATACTCACACGCATTAAAACTGAACTTCTGGTTCCCACTGTCCCTCCGCACTCCCCTTCTGTGATCTCTGCATGGCTTCCCAGTGTCAGTAAACAGCACCACTGCTTTCCTCCTTGTTCCGATTCAATGTGGGTAAGTCATTCTCGATTCCTCCCACTCCCTAACAATCTACATCCAATTCCACCCTGTGTCTTAACAGCAATGCTGTCAAAATATGCCGGCTTTCCCCTAGACTGCTGTGACCGCCTGCTCACCTGTCTCCCTGGGACAGCCTCACTGTCTACAGCCCATTATTAGCACTGCATGATTTAAAAAATAGAAATCAGATCACGTTACTCTCTTCAAAAACCTCTAAAGACTTCTCCTCTTACTAAAAATAAACTAGGAACTTTTCCCCATATCCTAAAAGCCCCATTTAACCTGACCCCTGCTTACCACTCTGACCTCATCTATTACCGTTCACGCACTTCTCTAGAGACACGCCAGGGATCGTGCTGCTCTGAGCAGGCCCGGGGTAGCCTCAGGGCCTTTGCACTTGCTGCTGCACCGTTGGCCGGCGCTGCTCTGCCTCGGGTCTTCAACTGGCTTTTTGCTATTGGTTCACCAAATCAATCAGTATCTTTCTGTCTCTACAACTCCATTTCCTCCTCTATGCGGTGATCCGAAGGGAATTTGCTGCACTGTTATCATGTAAGGAAGGTGATACCTGAACAAAGGTAGAAAGGACCAAGATTTTCAGACTGCCAAGTGTCAGGGCATGGGACTACCTTCAGTCCCACATAGTATGAGTGATTCATACTGTCAGTAACCAAACAAAAATTAAAGATACGTTGGAAATTGAGCACTATAATTCACCATGATCTTTGTCATTTCGGTATAGAATATGTGAGTCATTTCACAGTGAAGGCATAATTTATTATAATTCTGGCTCGATTTCCATGTCCATGATGTAGATGTTTCTTTCCTTGGTTAGAGGCGGGACCTAAACTGAACAAATGAATCATTTATTCAAACGATAACATTTCAGAGCCCTTTTCAGGCAGTTCATGTGTTAATAGATTTTCTCCTCATGACAACGCTCTGAGGGGGGTGTCATTACCCCTATTTTACAGAAGAAGAAACTGAGGCTTGGTGAATGCAGGTAACTTGCCCACACACACAGAGCTAACAAGTGACACAGCTGGTTTCTGAACACAGTTTTCCTACCAGTTCACCTTGCTTGCTCATGAAACATTCCGTTCCACTTAGCTATGAACTTCTGAGTATATGGGCAAAGAAAATTCCTTCGGTAGTGAAGACATTTGAGTTTATGTGGTATAGTCAGAGGCCCTGGGGCTTAATATAAACAAGGAAAGTTTCTGTTTGCATTGTTTTTTGGGTTCTAAGTCTCTGAGCATTTTTATTAAAAAAATATATGACATTATGGAAGGAATCAAAAGATTAAAGAAGAAGTGACGAGAGCACCTCTCAAACAAGCTGTCCTCCATTTAGACCATCTGCCTGAGGAGACAGGGGCTTCCCCATTCCTAGAAGTGCATAATCAGAGAGGGGACAACCTCTCCTAAAGGATGTGGTAGACTAGAGGGCCTTCCTGAATCATAAGAGCTGGACTGGGTATTATTTAGGGTTCTTTCAAACGTGAGACATGGTTATTCAGTCAATACCAAGGTCCTGGCTTGGTGTTCTCCAAAGGCAGAGTCTGAGACAAGGCCTGGATATTAAGCGGTGTATTTGGAGGGTGATCTAGGGAGCAGGGGTGAGAGTGGCAAGAGAGACAAGGAGAGCGGGAAAGCTAATCCGTGGTGGGCTGCGGAGCTGATGATGACTGTGGTCCTGCTGAGTCCCAGCAAGGCGCTGTGTGAGCTGAGGCTCCACGTGCAGACTCCCAGAAGGCCGGGGCACTGATTCATCGGCACCCCCCAATCACTGAAGGCCGTGCTTGCCTAGGAGCTAAGCAGGCCACTGTAGGTCCAGAAAGGGCCGCAAGGAAAAGAAATGTGGAGAAATTGGCAATGTACCTTTGAGGCGGGTTGAAATAAAAATGTACAGAACTGCCCATCACAGCTATGCAAAGTAAGAGGGTGAAGGTGTGTGCGCAACACAGAGGGGACTCGAAACACTTACTGTACCTGGTCTTTGGTTTTGTTTGGTTTATAGAATGAGGTCTGGAGGAATCAGCAGGAGACCCATGCCAAATGCTTCTTTGACTTTGGTCTTCCTACGACTATAGGGTTAGCTATGTCCACCTCCTAATTCCTAAATTTTGTCCTACATTTTTGTCCTACATTCAGGACAAAATATAATTGCAAGTGTCCTTATAACTGGAAGACGCAGGCAGAAAAAGAGAGTCCATGAGCTGGCAGGATGTTGGGGACATTACTGTCTGTGAAGATGGAGGACAGAACCATGAGCCAAGGAGTACAGGCAGCCACTAGGAGCCGGAAAAGGCAAGGAAATGGATTCTTCCTCAGAGCCTCCCGGAGGAAGGCAGCCCTGCCAGTACCTTGATTTTGGCCCACTGAGGCTCACTTCAAACTTCTGACCTCCAGAACGGTAAGATAATACATGGGTGTTGTTTAAGCCACTCAGTTTGTGGTCACTTGCTACAGCAGCCATAGGAAACTAACACAGTGCCCTATCCCACAGCTCTGCAGTGTAATCCGCGGAGTCCGATGCACAGAGGATCACCACATCGGTCAGCTCTTGGCTGAAATAATTCTGCTGCATGACACGCCCCACCCCCCGACCCCCCACCGCCCACTAAGTCTCTGTGGCCTAAAACGATGAGAAGATATTCCAGGCTCACAGGGGGGAGGGATATTTCGCTGCTGAAATCAGTAGCAGTATATACATTGATCCATATATTATCACATGGCTGGGCTGGGCTGGGCTTTCCCGGGCTTGCCTTGCCTATGCTGGGCTCTAGGCTTAAGGATGAGCTCAGGTCAACTCCAAAATTTTTATTCCAGACCCTGGGCTAGAGAAGCAATGTCCCTATGGGGCATGCTCTTCTCCTGGCAGAAGGAAAAGGCTCCCAAAGGCTATATGTATTTGCCATGCTTCTTAAAGTCTCCAGACGAATCTCACACACTGTCACTTCTGCCCACATTCCATTGCCCCAAGTAAGTCATAAAGGGCTGCCCAAGTGTGGGGACCAGGAAAGATATTCTGCCAGAGAAACGTTGCAAAGGCAGGGAGGAATTGTGAACAAAAAATGCAGTCTGTTCCGTCACTGAGGGGTGTCTGTGTGTGAAGGGGTAGGCTCACCAGTTGCCTGCACGGACAGAGGTCCCGCCATGGCCTGGCCAAAATGGTTGGGTGTCCTAATGAACGGTCCAAATCTACAGAGATCTATTAGGCTGCCAACATGTCTAAATGGAATCATAGATTCTTAAAGTTAAGAATTACACCAAGAAGTATAATCCAATCACTATTTTTAATAGGGAAAAATGGGGCCTAAAGAAAGGAATGCGATTTTCCTAAGACTAGACAGTTAGTGGTAGAGCTGATAATTGAACAAAAGCCTCCGAATATCTCAGGCCAGAGCACAAACCACAACTTTCTTAATTCTGGAATCCTGCCCTTAGGTACCCCCAAACTTTGTGACACTTCCAAGTCCTTTGGGGGGGGGCTATATACTAATAGCACTGCTGAATTGACAAAGGTGAGTTTGATTATTCTAGCATCAGATGCACAAAGTCTTCATTTTTCTCCTCTAACGCCTAGGTTTGAACAAGGCTTTATTTTGGCCTGGACTAGGGAAACCCAATGAGGTTCTGCTTGGGTGTTGTAGAGCAGTGATTCAGAGGGAAAGCATCTTCCAAAACCACACGGGTTCCTTCTTTTTTTTTCCCCTTGCAGCAGTAATTTTTGGACTGGTGCAATATGCCCAATTTGAGAGTGCTGGAGACATAGGGGTTCTCTTTTTGGACACTGGTCATGGAGGGAATCTTCTGGGGCTTTCTCAGACTTTCTTTTCCCAGGAAGCTTCAGTCTTCCAGAGAAAGAAAACTAGGTTTGTTCCCTATGCCTGAAAAGCTCTTTTGTTATCCTTTTGTTCCTCCTAACCACGGGGGACCCCCAGAGCAGTTGTCACCTGCTCCAGGAAGCCTTCCCTGCTTTCCCTGGGCCGAGTTCATTGCTCACCTGTCTCTGCTCACAGGCCACTTCATGCAGCCTCCATTCTGTCACTTACTGTACTGTATTATGCTTTTCTCTTCATATAGCTACCTCCCTCACCAGATGATGTCCTCTTTCATAACTGCGGCTCTATTCTATTTAGCATCATGTCCTGGGCATTTAGAACAATGTCTACCATACAGAAGGCATTCAGGAAACACTTGCTTGATTAATGGTGGAAATAATTCTATTGCTTGTTTTACTTTAGCTGACAGTTCATGATAATTTTATGTAGTGAAATGCACACAATCGTCCTTTATTAAATATCTCTGAACAAATGTATGAATGAAAAAGTAAGAATTACTAAGAGTCTTTTAAGGATAATCTCTATTCTAAACACATCATCTCTACACAGAGAAGCAAGCACACAGATTCACACACACCCATGTTTACACAATAAACAAAATAATAAAGCAGAGCTTCGTGAACATCATATCAGCCTCTTTTCTTACTAAGGCAGACAAAAACAAATTAAAGAATACTTATTTGGAAGACATCTTTTCAGAGCTTAGCTTCCAAATGATTTGTGTGCACCCAGCAGTCAACCAATGAGCTCTGTTTTATTGATCTAAAAATAAATAGGGAGTCCTACATTGCCAGAAATGATCTCAGCTCGCCTATGGGAGGTAAAATCTCCAATGGAGGCACTTTTGTTGCTCAGCTGCAGAGTGAAGGTAGGCCCTCTGCAGTCATTTCCAGTTAGCGACAGGAGTTTGGAGGTGCTTTTGGCAAACCTGACCTAGCTTTGGGCATGAGTTTGTTTCATTCCTTACTGTACACATCTTGCCATTTCTGAAGCTGTGAGTCAGGCTGATGTCAGCCAAGCAAGTAGCTGAAACAGCATGTCCAAGGAGATTAGAAGTGTCCTTGGCGACAGTCTTAGATGCTACCTACCAGGGGCAGATGTCCTAGAAGTGATGTCACTTTATTCCTATTCAGGTCACACTCTACAACAGCCTTTGGTCAGAGATGTCAGAGTGAAATTATGAGTGTCCTAAGTGTGCTTTCATAGGGAATGTGGTTTCTTAGGGCATGATTATAGTGTGCTTTCTATGTGTATATCTATGTATTTATATGTAGTTACTAGAGACCCAAGAGAGATGAATTCTAGTTCTTGCTTGGTTGCAATTCATCGTGCAATCTTGGGCAAGTCACTTCTCTTTTCTGGGGCTCTGTTTTTCCCATCTGCATCATGACTATGTTGCAAAGGTAATCCCTGAGCCCCCATCCAGCAACTTTATTCTCTTAATTACTGGAGACCAGCAGCCACATTCATTTCACTGTAGTTAAGGAACTGATGTATCCTTCAGAGGATGTTTCGCTACCAACTCAAAGGCCTTGTTTTGTCTTTATTACCACTGCCTCAAACAGGTCTGAAGTTCACCAAAGTTCAGCATTCTTGCCAATCAGTAGTGGGATTTGGAATGGAAGCTGTGTTGCCTTCTGTTGGCTGACTGTGTCCAGATTTAAGCAGCATGGGACTGAGAACGAGAATCCCTTGGGTACAGTGGAATTCTGAGGATGATGAAGCTCCATGATTGCATTCCAGATCTTAGATTGGAATCAAGTTTTTGGAGATTAGACCTTGAATTTTTGGGTAATTTAAAAAAAGGCTTAGCACCACTGATCTCTTTGAAATAAGCTTTCCTTAGCTTTATCACTTAATAACTGATGACCTTAGGAAAATTACTTTCCATCTCTAAGCCTGTAAAGTGTGGCTTATGTATCAGCTTCTTCACATTAACTTTTTTTCCATTTGGAACTGTAGCAACATCTTCTGATCCTTTCCCTTAAGTATCACTATTAGTCTGAACGAACTGAACCGAAAAGAACAAAGTCAGAGGAATGAACTTTGATTGACTTTTCTATGAACCAGGCCTGGTGCTCTGTGCTTCAAATATTTTACCTCCTCCAATGTCATATCAGCATTGTGGTTTAGAAATTTTATTGATGTGGAAACCTAAAACTCAAATCACATACAGGTAGGCTATGTCAAAGAGATTCATTGGTGGAAAAGCAAATTACAGGCTTTAAATGAAAGTAATATTTTAGTCTCAAATTTCTTTTAAAATTCGATTTATTTCTGTGTCTTTTATTTTAAAGTGAAATCCTTAAATGTTTTTGCCTAAATTTGATATCAGGAGTTGATAGCATTCAGTGCATAAATCATGTTTAATCTTTTTATTATGAATCTTTCTTAACATCTGAAGATTGTTAAATGAGTCAAGTCTAATCTATAAATAAAACAACAACACAACAGTCATTTGAGCACATGCCTTAGACACCAATTGGAAAGGAAATTGAACTTGGGAGAAGATACGTCATTGGGTATGTTACTTCTCCCTTTGCTTATGTTTTTACCTTCCCCCAGCAGGGCCTTCCTAGTTGGTCTCCACTCATGAAAACTTGTTGAGGTAAATGATAGGTAGAATGTCCTTTTCGACCTGGGAGACCTGGGTGTGGCTTGTGCTCAAGCTCCCATGAACTTTATGGCCTGGGTCTCACACAGTCACAACCCTGCACTCCATAAGGTTAGGATGCAGGTCACCAGGCCAACTGAAAGGACTGCTGTCAGGAGTCAATGAGGAAAGGCACTGGCCATGTCTCAGTACCAGGTAAGGTTTTCCCCCTCAAAATTGTGCCTCATGGAGTAGAATCGCCCTTCATTCATGAGCGTATAATGGGGATGGAGAGGATAAGGGAGTAAGAGGATAGAGTGAGAGAGAAGGTGGCCTTACAATGGCAAAATGTGCACATAAAAAAGCTCTATAAATAGTACTTTAAAGAGTAATAAGCTAAGTGGTTCCACTGTGAAAATCTTGAATAATCATCTATAGGGAGAAAAAAATAACCGTTCATAATCATACAGGAACAAGTGCTTTGATCTAGGAAAATAAAATCCCAGTGAACAGAACTTTATACGGTTTACAAACTTCTGTGTCTCAAGCAACTTAGACGGTAGAAATTTAAGGAGATGATCTACTAATGACTAAGCAATATGAAAAAAATGCATGTAGAGGTTTGAGTAAGATTGTTTTATTAAATAAAGGAGGGGGAAAACATATTTCTAAATTCATATATTATTAATGGGATATAATTTTAAATATATTTAACTGAATATATATACTATATAGGTAGATGTTTAACTATTTACACCACTAAAATAAATCTACATCACTAAAATAAATGTTTTCAAGTTGGTTAAATATATTTCAAGCTTCTCACTGGGAATATAGAGAATTTCTCTATATATAGAGTGCTCTTTTTCCTGATGTAGTTAAAATTTATTGCACTCAGGGCAATTTCTGAACTATAATAAATTCCATTAACATGCATACATAGTCTGAATGTTGGTAAATTATGTATGGTAGCATCATAAGACCAGCAGTTATTATTATGATATTCATATGAGCTTACTAATTGCAGGATAAATAAAAGATTAAAAATTATTAAAATAAAACAAAGTTTATAGGAAGAGTATTATAGCCATTTTCGGAAATGTTCAAAAATGTAAAGTTCATGGAGACATGAATTCCGAGGTGAACCCCAATACTGCTAATCATTTCTAGGCTACCTAAACTGTTAAATATCGGCAGTGCCCTTACTGCTGGGCACATAATATAAACTGCTTGGCAAATGGTGGTCTCTCAACAAAGGCAGTGACTGTGAAAGTAGTAGTAGTACTAGTGCTGTGAAAATTAATCTGCATGTGGGAAAAAAAAACAACCTCTGAACCCCGTAACTAGTTTTTTGAAGATAAATAAAATATTGATTAGTGGTCCTTCTGTTTCATGACTCAGTTTGCCTCACCCTTTCGCCGATTCATTCATACAGCAACCAGACATTTAATAACTGCTTAAATGTACAAGGTTCTTGGCTAGACCCTGGAGATTCAGAGATGAAGACCAAAAAAGCCCTACATGAAGAATCTCATATTTTAGTGAATTCATATCAATGCCTATATCACTGTTTCTGAGCCTCCTGACTATTGGCTGTTTTTGGCTGGATAACTCTTTGTTGTGGGGGCGAGGGGAGCTGCCCTGGCAATTGTAGGATGTTGAACAGCATCCTGGCCTGTAACTGCTAGATGCCAATAGCATCCTCCCTAATGGCGACAACCAAAAGTGTCCCCTGACATTGCCAAATGTTTTAGGGGTCGGGTGGGGAGCAAAATCACCACTGAGACATATCAATATACATATCAAGATCTTGTTTCCCTAAGAAGAGTCAGCTCTTAAAGATTTAGAGACATACTTTTTTATATCTCTCCAGGGCCTACACAGTGGTACAGGCAGAATAGACGTTTACTACTATGTTGTAATAAAGTGTATTTAAACACTGGCCAATGTTGTTAGAAGCTAAAATAATGATCCCTAAGATTCAATATGCAATTCCATTTTTTTTGTTATGTTGTTGGTCTTGAGGTTGTTTTTTCTCTGAACACCTTCCCTTCTGAGTCCAAGCATTCAGTTAACAGTAAGCAGAGCCATACATTAGAAACTGGGGCATAGAAAAAAAAAAGGCAGAGAAAAAAGGACAGAACCTTCAGATTCTGTGGCCTTTGAACAGACTTCCAAACAGAAGGCATTATGTAAACACTGAAGCTTTCCTAATTCTAATACCTATCTATTGGCATGCATCTGTAATACTTTGAATTACACGAAGTTTTAAAATAAATGCAGATTATCTTTTAAAAAAGATATATTAATTCAATCTAGAGTTGCCAAGTAGGTGTCTCTAGGGACATACCTTAGTAAACAGAGAGAAGTGATTTGTAATAAGCTTATCAGTAGTTGGTATGTAAAGTGCTTGAGAATAGCTTGTTCTCTTTATAGTGTTTAAACATTCTTTCCAACGATATTAGAGTTATTTATTTGCTAAGCAAATCCTTTCTTTTAAATGAGCGCAGTGGTAAGCTTCACTCATTCACATATATTTATTATGCATGCAATTTATGTACAGTTTTTAAACATTTAGAAAATTAAGAAATGAAATTCATGACATTCTTTTTATGATGCTTTGGAAACACAGCAACAGGTGAAAAAAGGAAAACCATCACCAGATTTTTAAAATAATTGATTTCTTAGCCGTTTTAGACATGCCCATAAGAAGACCTTCACTGAGGCTGGGGCTGGGGGTGGGTAGAGAAACCTGCAGATGTGGACGAAGTTTCACCAGAGGTTCAACTGCAGTTGTACTTTTTTTTTCTGCCTCCTGGCAAAATCCTCAAAAGACAGCTACCTCACTTTTTCTGACAACTTACACCCTACGTTCTAATATTTCTATGTGTTAACACACCATCATAAATCAGTTTTACTGTCAAGAAAACATCAGTAAGCAACATTTTCACACCTCAGCCAGTGAGGAAACAAACTCCCCTGCAGGCCATCACAGAGTACCCCCTTTCTTCTGTGAAATGTTCCCTCTTAAGACTTTCTCTCCTTTGTTCACAGGGTCGCGTCCCTGTCCTACGTCCACAGAGTATGTCCTCTGACTTGCTGATTCATTCCCAGGCAGCAGGAAAACTATTTCTAAGTGTTCAGAAGAAGAAGGCTGAAGTGAGCTGTAAAAGGAGCAGATTACGGGGTGGGGCAGACCCGGCTGGGCATTTTCTGTACGGTCTCAGGCAGGGCATCTGATCTCACCGAACCTGTTTTCTCAGCGCTTTTGTGGGAGCTGAATTAGAAATATATAGAAACCTATTAGCTCAAGCTTCTAATTTACTGAGCCCCTAGTGAGAGCTCAATAAATGGTAGACGGCCGTCATCATCATAATCATTGTTATCAACCTATTTGTTATGGACAGTGGCCTTTAATACCCCGAGGCCTCTCAGAACTGAGCTCCCATCTTTGACTTCTTGGGGTTATGAAAGCTAAGGTACATTTTCTTTTGTTCACTGGACCAACATTAACTGACCATATGCTATCTCCTAGATGCTGGGAATAAGCAATGCCCTTAAAGTAAACAGCACCCATCCGTACCTTACAACCGATTACGCAACTGGTCATACAAACTAGCACACGCTTATACATGGGACAATGTTCTGCTAGGTGAGATGGAATGTCACGTTATGAGATGAGCTGTTGTGTGTGTGTGCACTGATTTTCACAGAGACAACGGGTTAAGAGGAGACTCTGGTGATGCAGTATCTTAAAGGGAGACCCAAAGCATAACCTAGAATTAACCAGGTATGAGTGAGGAGATGGACATCCCAGATAGAGGGCATAGTAAGTGTGGGGTCCCTGAGATGGAAAGGAACAAAGCACGGTCAGGAGCATTAAATGGCAGTGTGGCTGCAGAAAGTGACCACGGAAACCATGAGTCTTTAAGGAGAGATTGGAGAGGTGGGTGCACATCAGATCATATAGGCCTTTGTAGGCCATTGCTAGAAGAATCTTAGTCTTTATCTGAGGAGCAACGGGTAACCATGTAAGTGTTTAGGAAAGGAAATTAAAAAAACCAAGTAATATTTTTAAACACCAAACTGGCACTGGAAAATGTGTGGGAGGGGAGCAAGTATGACCGCCAGCCAACCTGCACAAGGTCCCTCTAGTGAGCCAGGAGAGAGGTGACTGGCTTGGATAAAGATGGTAACAGAGAGAAGTAGATCTTAGCAGTATACCCTTTATAAGTGCTCAGGTGAGATGACTGAATCATAAACATGTGGACCCACTATCTAGCAGTCTATCTTCGGGACTACCGGAATTGAGATTAAAAAAAAGTGGTGATATGTGCCTCGCAAATAATTAAATCATCCTGGTGACTCTCGCAACCCTATGGAAGGAGTCAACCCTGTGCATTCATTCACTTATTTCCTTATCAAACATTTATAGTTATAAGTATCTACGAGAGTCCCTAGATGATATATCCTGTAAGACCTTGGGTCTAGATTTGCCACCCTGGGTTTGGTTCCATTCTAACACTACAGACGGAATGAAAAAATATCTCAAAACAAGATACCTCGAGTAGTGGAGAACGTATATGAAATAGCCAAGATCAGCAAAAACTTTGTAAGAGATGACATACTCCGGACCAAATCCAGAAAGAAGTCACCATAAACAGATCTCAGAAGAAACGAAAGATGGTGAGGTCCTATAAGGTTGAGAAAAACCTTCTCTGGTTCACATCTTATGATGCATGTTAAGAGTGTGGCTGACTCCTAGAAAAAGCCGATCAAATGTTCTCCCTTTTCTCCTCTTTCAAGCAATAAGGGCGTGTGAAACCAACACAACAGGAAAGAGCCCATTTGCCACTAGGCCTGTTCTGGTGGATTCCAAGGCCAGAGCTCATGGTGATTTCTGTTCTGCTCTCTGGATAATCTAATTACCCAGGGAATCGAAAACTGTATGCCAGCCAGATTTTTAAAAAATTCCTCCCGTTAGATTCTGCTGCCACCAGCTCCTTTGACTTACACTGAAATTTTGTCTCATCTCTTGCAGTCACGTTGTTACAAATTTATTGTCTGGACTGATGATGATATCATCTGGAGAGGGACCAGGGCTGTGGTCATCCAGCTCCTCTTTCCGCATTACAGAGGCAGCTTCTTCTCTCCCCTTTCAGGTCATGAATTTTTTAAAAGAGGGCTGGCTTTAAATATCCAGAGTGGGGCTTTCAGCTGTGACACAGAGAAGGTTTCCCGTTTCAGAGCCCGCAACACGTGCCTGCTTCTGATTGAAGGCTGCTTGCCCGGGTGGGCATGTGAGATCTCTCAGGGTGTCTCCCGAGAAGTCCTTGGTCAAAGTCATGCTAAAGGCTCCAGTTAACTTTGTGTCCAGTCTGGAAAGAGCAGGAGAATTGGGGTTGTGATAATGGGGTACAAATCAGGACATTACACCAGTTTCCTCACAGATTCATGGCAGGGCGCTGTTAACTCCCCGTATGGCTCAGCCTCCTTCCGTGTGAAATAGGAACATTCTCATCTGCCATCTCCAGCTTCTAGGACTGTAGGAAGACTTAGAAGTAGCAAGTTATATGAAAGCATTTTGAACCTCACACACTCCACACGTATATGCTGAGTGACAACTACATATCAAACACTGTGTTAAACACCAGGAGTACAGGGGTGAATGAAAGAGGCCTCTGTGCCATTATGGGGCTTATAACATAGTTGTAGAGACAGATAATATACAAATAAGTACATTGTTACAAATTGAAAAATGCACTGAGAGGAGCAGTGGGATTTCAACGCATGGAGCGGTATACTGAGGAAAGGGTAGTCAGTAAAGGGCGGTCAGGGGAGTCCTCTCGGAGCGGCTGGCATTTTGATAAAGGCTTGGAGGCTGGGAAACACCCAGCCATGCAGAAGATACGCGGTGTGTGTATGTGTGAGCATACACACACCACATGCACATGCACTGGGAGAGACTGGTGTTTCATGCAGAAGAACAAATATGTGTGAAGGACATTAAGTGGAAAAAGGATTTTGTTGTGCTCAAAGAACCAAATGGAAACTTACATGGCTGGAGGCCAATGTAGAAGGGACTGGAGAGTGTTAACCACATAAAAGAAATAATAGTTCTACATTTTGCAAGTAACTGAGTGAGAATAGTTAAACTAAAATGTATCCAAACAATATATTAAATTTTCCAATTAAAGTACAGAACACTAAGGATGCGTTGGCAGGTGCTGCAAAAATGAATGAGTCCTGGTGCTTTGTCCTCAGATGACTTACAATATGCTAACGAATGGAAGGACGCAAGAAGGAGCCATAAATCCCCATAAACACAAGATAAAAATAAACAAATGCTAAAAAGATGGATATTAATAATAATATGGAGGACAAAAAAAAAAAAGAGGGAGAGATCACACTTTTTGGAGTGGGTTTGTAATATAAAGGAACTCTTCCTGGAGAGGGTGGCCTTTAAGTTTGTTCAAGAAGTGGGTCATATTGCCACCTGTGATTCTGCCGTTTGCAACCATGTTATGGTCTTTGCCCCCACCCCCCACATTTTAGCGAGGCATCTAGTGCAATCAGAATGTAAGAGTAAATTAAACGGATGTCGGGACCACTTTCCAACTCTTGTTTTGATCTGTGATAAACCAACAGGTAAGGAGGAAGGAGACAGGCATCTCAGTCTGCCTTTATGCTCAGTTTGCTCATGTGACCCCTTTAGCCTGGAATGTGAAGTCTCACCCCACAGTAGTTTGTGTCCATTCTTCGAAATGGTAAAGTGACCTCATGCATTCACGTGTTTATCTACTCATTACCCACAGATGATGCCAGCACAGAGTCTGAAGCACCACAGATAACTGCATAAATACCTGCTGAGTGAGTAAAAGAAAGGGGCTAAAGAAGTTTGGGGCAGAGGCCACAGCAAGTCACAGGGGCATGAAACGTGTTACCAAGAAAGAAAATTATAATACTTGGCTAGAAGAAATAGAGCCTAGGGTAAGAGGACCCGGTCATGATGGGACTTGAGTTCTAAGTTGAGGAATGTGAAGCGTCACCTCAAGACTGCGGAGCATCCATGGAGAGGTTTTACGCATGCCTTACAATGCCGCCGCCACCCAGCAAGACAGGAAACGGAGAAGCCCTGGAAGGGGCTACATGGTCTGTATCTCAGTCTTCCTCTGCAGCGTGCTCGCACGATGTGAGCGGAGTCACTCTTTCCTTCTGCACACATTGTTCACACATGCAGAATGTGCACAAAAGATGGGCATATTTTGTTTTTGAACACAAACATTTTATAGGTCCTGATGTTTATATTAATTTAAAAAATTCCCTTACTTATTCAAGGCCAATGAACTAAGATTATTTTTAACCAGGATTTAAGTCTAATTCCATTAGTTTGACGATGGCTGCTGGAAAGGAAACACCTTACAGTAAGGTGACTGTAAATCTCAATTGGCCTGGGACGCTTGTCCTGTTGTCCAGGTTTACCATTTGCCCATTTTTCATAACATATTACTATTAATAGTTGCAATTAAGTTAGCTGGGATGGCGTGGAAGACCTCCGCACTGTGGTCTGGATTCCACCATGGCCTCATGTAACAGAGTGTGAGACAAGCTGAGCGCTGAGGCCTTCCTCTAACTTAAGGGTTCATTCCAAGTGGCAACCATCCATGGCCCATTTTTCTTCTCAGGCTCTTTCTACACTTAAAATAACCAAGCCTTCCTTTTTAGACTCAGCACATAGACACATAGCTAGGAAAAGCCACATCCTTTTTGTGTCCAGAGGTGCAGGAATAAAGAATTCAACAGGGCTGCCCCTGTTGGCCACTTGGTGTGCCATGCAGTGATGTCATGGCCCCGCAGTAGGCTCTGAGACAGAGGAAATGGCCAGACAGGTAGGCCAGCGAGAAATAAAGAAGTGAGGAATGCATGAAATATGTGTGGGAAAAAACAAAATGAACTTTTTGGCCAACCCAATAATATGCTCACGGTTCTATGGGTCAGGAATTTGGGTTGGGTGCTTTTGTTGGTGTTTTTTTGTTACTTCTGCTGGTCTCGCTTAGGGTCACTTATAATGCCTGCAGTTGCATGGCAATTTGATTAGAGCTGGAGGGTCTTACGTAGCCTCGCTCAGGTCTGGCAGTGGGCAGGCTGTTAACTGGGAGGTCTCCAGCAGGAGAGCTGGGCTCTTACATAGCATGGTCTCAGGATTCCAACAGAGACAAAAGATGGAACCTCTGGTGCACAAGCACTTTTCAAGCCTCTGTTTTTGTCACATTTGCTGATGTTTTGCTGTCCAAAGCAATTCACCTGGCCAAGCCCACATTTAAAGATGGAGAAGTAAACCCCCTATCTTAATAGGAGGAGTGGCACAAACACATTGACAAAAGTGGACATGCAAGGACGATGGAATTGTTGTAATTGTCTTTGCAAACAATTTTCCACATTGTCTAATTTTTGCTCACATTTAAAACATCTTAATAACCCAATAACAGCAAATGCTGATTAAAGCACAAATAAATGCTGCAGTGAGGCACATCTATGAGTGAATTCTTTCAAGTCAGTTACCCCATTATAGTGGAGGTAATAAATAACCACTGCCAACGTTTCAGTTTCTTGAGAGCTAGATTGATAATGCGGATATAGAAATGTCTACTGAATCACCAAACAGATGAGAAGGATTATCATTAATCAAAATCTAGCTTAATCAAAATCTAGCACAAACCCTACCCCTCCACACTTGGTATTCCACCCCTCACTAATTTCTTGAGTTGGCATTTTATTGGCATTTGGAGTCTGAGCCACATATTTTTGGCCCTTAATTCTCTGCTGCTTTGTGCAATCTGTCAATTGCCAGATTCAACAATTCAGGATACATGTGCTAAGCATCATCTAAGTGTCAAGTTTAACTAGTCTTTGGAAAGATAGGAATGAATCAGGCACACTTTTTTATTTGCTGGAGCTTATACTACACTTCTTGACTTTGGCTAGCTAAACAACCCAGCACATGTTCAGGGAGTTTAAACTTTGGTGTCCAGGCTTGGGCATCTGAGGAGCCAGCCAAGATTGGTGGACTTCTCTCTTGCCCTCCGTCATGGTCCCCTCCCACCTCACAACTCTCCAGTCATTACAGACACTATGAATACAGGAGTCAAGCTTCCTTATTTTGTTTGGCTACCAATACCCTCAGAACCACGTTTGTAAATCACCTGGGCAGACAGGAAGAGGCTGTCTTATTTAAATCTGTATCCCTAGTGTCCAAAACAGGTAACTGGTAGATATGTAATACATGCTGAAAAGATGAAATGACATATTTGTCAGTATGCAATATTGACACTAAATCTTTTCTTGAATTTATTTTTTCCCCCAGATTTATTACTTTTGTTCTGGTTTCATGTTGGAGACGGATTTCAACCAAATATTCTTATTAATAACAACAGTATAAAAACTGGAAGCTTCAAGTTGGTATTAAGTTCTGCTATTGGAGGTATGAAAGCAATAATTAGGTGACCAACATGGTTCAGATGGTGGGTTCTAGCCCAGGCCCTGATGCAATGTAGCCATGTAAATTTACGCAAATCCTTTCCCCCTCTGGACCCAGTTTTCTCACCGTTTAATCTGAAGACAAGGAAGTCATCTGAAGGGAGGCAGTGTCCCCTGAGAGTCCAGGGGCCCACATTAGCCTCCCCAGGGGTAGACAAAGGCAAGAAGGTTTCCATGGCTTAGATGATCTCATGCCTTCCAAATCACCATTGATGAAATTGACCAGAGAAGGCTATGTCAACTCTCCTGATACCACTTCCAGTAATAAATTTGGAGGTATCTCCAGTAATGGGTGTGAGCTCGGTTTACTGGACCTGTTTTCCTCAGAAAAGCTTTATGGAGAACTGCTCTTCACAAGCAGATCCTGCTTTTATCACAGCATATATCAGTGAGTGAATGACTGTGAAATCCCTGCCTTGCTGTGCCGGCCAAATGGATAAACAGGAAAATACAATCATCTCACAGCCAAATCACCACTGGTATTTATATTGCTTAAGGGATAGAGGGACCATACGTTCACATATTGTTTCAGGATCCATTCATTCATGCATCAGGTATCTTTTTGCATGCTGCCTCTCTTCAGGTATTGTACTTGGGGATTGGTGTGGGCGTGGAGTGTGGCAGAGATAAGGGTCGGGGGAAAAAAGGGATGAATTCATTTTGGACCAAGTCCTTGAAGGGTTTAAACACAAGTGGGAAGGATAAGATGTGCACAAGAGAGAGTATTTTGTCCTTTGACAAAGCCATGTCAACACAGTTTGCTATTCAATTGTCAATTTATCAATTTATTCCTTTGGACATCTATAACTCTTTCAGGGCAAAAATATATGACTTGTGTATTTTCCTGGCATTCCTAGCCGATGGTGACTGCCTCTACGTCCCTACCAGAACATTTCTAAGACTGGGTGTTGAGTTAACCACATCCTCCCAGTGGTCCATGAGAAACAAGAAGGTGAAGACCAAGCATGCCTTTTTTTTAAACTTTGTATTTATTCCTGTATTTATCAAAGAGTGATAGGATTCCTATTCTATATAAGGTACTTTTCTAGGCATAAAGTGTCCAGCATGAATAGAACAGCTAATATTCTAGTGACAGAAACAGACAATCTATGAACAGAAAAATATGGAGTGAGTCAGAGGATGATAGGAGGAAAGTAGATCAGGCAAAGGACAGAAAGAATCCGCAAGGGCGGTGATTGCAATTTTATGTTATATAGTGAGAGAAGGTCTGACAGAAAGGAGTACTTAAACAAACACTTGAAGTTGGTAAAGGAAGAGGCAGGTTGGCATTTGAGAAAGATCGCCTGGGCAGAAGGAGGAACAAGGACAAAACACAGAGGTGGGCACACGTTCAAGGAGAAAGGTCAGTGTGGCTGGATGGCCATGAGGGAGGGTAACAGCAGGGGTGAGGATTCAGCTCATGTGGGGCTTCGAGGTCAGTGAGCACCATGGGCTTTTACTCTGTGGGAGATTCCCTAGTCATAACACAACCCTTGGTGCTCAAAAAATATGTGTTGAACGCACATGGAGTCATATTCCTGATGCAGGAGCAAGAGGGAGAATGTCTGGTTTCCATATCCAGTTCGCCCGGCATTCACTGTTTTTGTGCTGGGCAGGTGAGGAAGCTACTGCTGCATGGAGTGGTAAAGTCCTCACAAGCCCAAACTTTCCCTTTTAAGAGACATGAGAGAGGAACGAGCCAAGCAGATGGGTCCAGAGGATTGACAAAAAGAAGCAGTGCAAGGGGCCACTGAAGAGCAAACAGTGTGCTGAGAGGTTTTGGAGGAAAAGTGAAAATGAGAAATGTAGGATGAAGAGAGGGACATCCCGGGAAATGGAGTAGCATATGAAAAGCATAAAGGATAGAGAACTTGTTCAATGGACCCAGAACAGTCTCGTATGGGTCAAAGGATAAGTAAATGAAAAAAATTAGTGGATATGATATATGGACTGTATCTTGCAGCCAGATAACAAAGACCTTGAATACCAAGCTCAAGTATCAGTAAATAAAGAAGGACCAGGAATGGTTTTGGACCAAAAATAAGCGACAGAGCCAAGGAATCAATAGCAACCAACTCTGGTCTAGTAAGGAAGGGAGAAACCAGTCAGGGGATGCTGTGATGAGATCTGATCTGTCTGTGGCTGAAGCACCAAAGAAACTGAGCAAAGTGAACACAGGAAATAGGGAAGAAGGCAAATCCCCATGACTTAGGAACACATTATGTGGGGCAAAGGAATTCTCCCAGCCCACGTTCTCTGCAGGTTTTCCTAATAATTGTTTATGTTCAAATATTAATCAGCATGACTTGCTCATTTCCTCTGACTTCTTCCCTTAGGGAAGTGATTTAGAATATTTTGAAAACTCCTACACTTTCAGAAATGCACATCAAATGTGTGCTGTGGCTCAAACAGATCCTTCTTAAATGCAAACTCCAAGCAAGGATTATTCCAAAGTGGTTGGAGTGTGAGCATTTATCAGAAAGCCCTGAAGTAGTGCAAATGTCAAGGCAACTGAAAGGTGTTTTCTGATGTTAAATTACCTCTGATTTGTGATACACAGGAAAAAAGAATGAGGTGCTCCTGGGACATTTTACTCAGGAGGGGCTGTCATAATTTGGAGGGTTAAGAGCGAGAGATGTGGAAACACTCAACCTGGGTTCAAATCCCAGCTGCTACACTTACTAGCTGTGTGACTTTGGACAAGTGCATTAATTTTTCTGGTCTCCATTAGCTGATGAGTGATAGTGACTCCAATGGGGTGTGCACACTCCATCAGGTCCACACACCACAGCCATGGCTAGCCATGAGTTGGGAGGCCCACATATACAAACACACATGGTTATTACTGCTACTAAAAAAGCGATGTGGGGGATAGGACACAATCTCACTTGTGATGGTGAAAGGGCCACCTCCCTGAGCACCTACACATGCAGTGAACCAGGCTATGTAGTTGGCCTACCTTGATAGCAGGAGGACTAACTCTAGGACACAAGGCTATTAAGTGGCATAGGTGGGACATGAAGCTCAATCAACCTGTTGCTTCTACACAAGATATACCTTGGGAATCACCTGGTTCAAACTCCTTACTTAACAGAGGAAACAGAAGTTCAAGTAGATTAAATGATTTGCTCACAACACCAAAAATAATTACTGGCAGACATGAAACTAGGATCAGGTGTACCTTAATTTCAGGTGGGGATACTTTCCATCCAACACCCTCTCCCTTACCAGTTCTCACCAAAATGAACCCACACCTGAACTTACTTTCCATAGTCTCTTCCCAGTCACTAAAACCCATGGCCTAATTGAAGAATCCACTTCTTTCTCTGCATAGTCATTTTCCCCCAAACAGCCCCTGGGTTCTCCTCCATGACGTCAGTGTAAGCTTCAAGGACCACTGATGACAAAACCAAGACAGGAAGGTACCTCAGGTGTCCCTTAAGCTCCCACTGGACAAAATGCATCAACAATAACATCCTTCCTCCCAGGCCAAATGCCACTTCTAAATTTCCACCGGAGGCTTGACTCTCCTGGCTAGGGTTTTCTGTGTACAATGTGTGGGATGGATGGGGGAGGGTTAAAATAGCCAAGCCACAAAAGGTTACTTCTAAGCTTGGTCTCCTGAAATTCTAATCTCCTCATCCTTTTGTATCGAAAACCATACCCTGTCCAGAAAAATCTCAAGAGTGGGTTGCTAGGTTGTGGGAGTAATTAACTTTTCCAGGATTCCCCTGAGGCTAGAAGAACACCTTGTTGGGAGCTTGGCATATGATATATCCCTCTTAAATCAGAAGTCTTGCCTCCCAAACTCAGTGAGTGATAGCTACTTGAACCTGCTCTGGTCAGACCACATCTGAAGTGTTACATTTCATTTCAAACTATGCATTTATTTTTCAAAAAGAAAGTATATTTATTGATTGCTTCTTAATATAAGAAGTAATTTGTGCTTATTTTAAGACTTCCAAGGAGCACCAAAATATATAAAGTAGAAATTAAAAGTCCATCACCCATAATTCTCAATTCTCTGAAAATAACAACAATTAATGGATTGAACTTACAGGCTTTTTCTGTGTGCATGTTTGACTATGTTTTTTTCTCTTAGGAAATAAGATTATACTAGTATATATAATGTCTTATAAACAATTTTTTTGCTTTCAAGTAGGTTGTACTTTCCCTTCTATTTCAATATTTATGGATTTACTTTTTTTTTAATAGAGTCATTGATTTAACACCTTTTGATTCATTCACTATTTAGTCAATTTCCAACAGTATTTACTGAGAACCTACTATGTGCCATGCATTTATAATCAGGGCTGATCTATTGCAAGTGATTGACAAAGATACCGTGCTCATGGGACAGGGGTGAGATGTGGGTTGTGGGTGTCAAGGGATATATCTGCTGATATTAAAAGAGGAAAATAGGAGGAATGGTAGCCTGGGTGATAATTATTAGTCCAGGGACTAAAATCATTCTGCACAGACTCTCCTTAACTCTCAGGTCCAGTTTTTTGGTCTTCATTTTGGCCACATCTCATCCTGCAGCTAGACTCTTTCCAGTTGTGTGTTTTGGCCATTGATGGCTCCAAGCATCTTCCTAGCAAAAATTCCAAACAAAGAAGCTCTCTTCTGTTGAGTACATAGAAACTTCTATGGCTTATCTGTGGCCTATACTTGACCTTCAGCATCAATGAATCAATATCAGCAGCAGCACTGCCTTGAAACCTGGTGGGAATGAAAAGTCTTGGACCCCACCCCAGGCAGACTGAATCAGAAACTCTGAGATGAGGCCCAGCACTCTGTTTTCACGAGCGCTCCAGGTCATTCTGATGCACACTCAAGTTTGTAAACCACTGTGTTAGACCAAGTCATTGTATCAAAGGCGATGGAATACAATATCTGATCATTTCCTGATCACATGCTCACCCCTGCGGTCTAGAGGGCAAAATCCTGTAATTTACAGGGCCACTATAATCTCCCCAAACATTTGGTGTAGAGGTGGTTTCTGAAGGCCAAGGCAGAGACGGTGGATTACTGCAATCAGAGCTGGGAAGAGGATGCCAGACACATGAAAATCTCCGATGTTCCCAGCACCATGGAAAATATTTGGGAATTCATCCTGAAAGCAAGTGGAATCTACTGAAGAGTTTTCAGCAGGAGAGAGACCCAATCGAACTCTTATTCAAATGACAATGATGACTGCTGTGTGACATTTTGACAGGGGAGTCAGGCAGGGAGAGTAGCTAGGAGATTATTACGGTTGTCTAGAAGTGACCGTGGGCAAGAAGAAAGATTGAGATATATTTAAGGAATAGGTTTAAAAGTAGAGAGAGATGGAGAAATATTTAAGAAATGGATTCAACAGCACTCAGTGATCGACTGGACTTCAGGCATGAGGGAGGAGGAAATGTGGGGTCTTGACTCCATCACAAGGCCTATGTACAGAGTGGGGCAAAAGTAGGTTTACAGTTGTGAATATGGAAAAAGATATACAGGTTATGATTATTACAAAGTTTTATTTACGCCACCCCCCCACCAAATGGCACAATGGCACAGTAAACCCATTTTTGCCCCACACTGTGTGTTGTTTCCTATGCCTTGAAATTCCCTTCTCTGCTCTCTTTAACTGGCAAAATGTTACTCCATCGTCAGATCTTAGCTTACGTGTCTCCTTTCCTGGGAAACCTGATCCTCCAGCCTCTCTCCTAATGCTGTTTAATTTCCTTTTATATCACTTATCCCAGTTTATTAAATTATTTTCATTCACATCATTATTTCTTTAATATTTTAGATCCTCTAAAACTCTGTATCATTGCTGAAAGCAGGAGCTATTTCCTCCCAAGGGGCAAAAAAGCGCAGCCATTAAGTACATGGAGTCTGGAGACAGGCTGCTTAGGTTTCAATCTTAATCCTGCTGCTGGCCACCTGTGTGACTGCATGCAAGGAACGTAACTTCTCCGGGTCTCAGTTTCCTAATCTGTTAAGTGAGTATGCTACTCAGCAGTCTTCCATAATGGAGTTGTGTAAATAAATGAGATAATACATGTAAGCCCTTAGAAGAGTACCATGTGTGTAATAAGCCCTAGCTTAGTGATAGCTGCTTTAACTGCTCTCTTCTTTGTCCCTAGCACCTATCCCAGTGTCTGGCATCTAGTAAGCACATGATAAATGTTTTAAATGGATGAAAAGTAAATAAAAATCAGGTATGAGTAACTGTGTGAAAGTGGGCCCTAAGGATTTAGTAGGAAGAGTGCTAAAAGGTGAGCACGGCCAAGAGGGCAGGTAAGACATACTACCCAAAGCCATTTGTAGATTTCAATGAAATCCCCATCAAAATACCAAGTCATTCTTCACAGATATAGAAGAAGCAGTCCTACAATTTGTATGGAACTGCAGAAGACCCTCGGTATTGAAAGCTATCTGAAGGGGAAAAAAAGTCAAAGGTGTCATGTTTTTGGATTTCAAACTATTCTAAAAATCTATAGTAATAAAAACAGTATGGTAATGGCACAAACACAGACACAAACATCAATGGAACAGAATAAAGAGCCTAGAATTAAATATCAGCATATACAGTCAATTAATATTTGACAAGAGAGCCAAGAATAGCAAATAGGGACAGGACAGTCTCTCCAACAAATGGTAGTGGCAAAACTAGAGAAACATATGCAGAATGGTGAGCTGGGACCCCTATTTCACGCCACTTAGAAAAATTAACTTAAAATGAATGAAAGACTTAAACATAAGACTACTAGAAGAAAACATGGGGAAGAAGTTAATTCATATTGGTCTTGGCAATGAGTTTTTAATATGAAGCCAAAAGCACAAACAACAAAAGCAAAACAAATAAACAAATAAACAAATGGGAATACATCAAATTCAAAAGCTTCTGTGTAGCAAAAGAAACAATTAAAAATGAAAAAAACCTACCGAATGGAGAAATTTTTTGCAAACCATGTATCAGATAAGGGGTTAAAAACCAAAATATATAAAGAACCCAGTCAACTTAATTGACAACAACAACAAAAACAACATGATTATAAAATGGGCAGAACTAAATAGACTTTTTTTCCAAAGAGGACGTCAAAATGGCTAACAGATATGTGAAGAGATGCTCAACATCATTAATCATCACGGAAATTCAAATAAAAACAGCAATGAGGTCTTATCTCACACCTCTTAGAATGGCTATAATCAAGACTAAACACAACAGGTGTTGACAAGAACGTGGTGAAAAGGGAACATTTCTATGTTGTTGGTAAGAATGTAAATTGATTCAAACGTGATGGGAAACAATACGGATTTTCCTCAAAAAATTTAAAACAGATCTATTATAAAATTAAGCAATTCCACTTCTGGGTATATACTCAAAGAAAGTGAGAACAGTATTTCCAGGAGCTATATGCACTCATATTTATTATAGCATTATCCACAATAGCCAATATATGGAACCAACCCAACCCAAATACCCATCAACAGATGAATGGATAAAAAAAGATGTGGTGCATACTTGTATATACCATGGAATATTATTCAGCCATGAGAAAGGAGGAGATCCTTGCATTTGCAACAAAATGGATAGAACTTGAACATATTAAGTCAAGCGAGATACATCAAAGAAAAACAAGTACTATATATGATATCACTTACATGTGGAATCAAAGAGTTAAGCCTATAAGAAACAGAGAGTAAAATGGTGGTTACCAGTTATAGGAGTAGAGGGATAAGAGTGATGATGTTTAAGGGTACAGAGTTACAATGAGAAGTAAATAAGCCATAGAGACTTAATACACATTATAATAAATGAAGTCAATAATATTATACTAAAATTATGTAACGTGGTAAATATCACTATATCAGCAATGGTATGGCAATACATAAATATATCAAAGTAAGAGGCTGTACTCCTTAAATTTACACAATGTCCCATATCAAATTTATTTATTATTATTATTATTTTTTTAAAGAAGGCAGGCAAGGTCACGAAGTTATTTAAAATGGTATCTGCCAAGGAGATCAGAAAAAGATGTCGAGGCACTGTTGGAAATGTGAGTTTGAAGCCATGGGCTAGAGGACTGAGGAGTTCTATTTGTTTTCCAGCACTGCTGTAAAAAGGCACTACAAACTGGCTGGGTTAACACAACAAACATTAATTGCCTTATAGTTCTGGAGGTTGAAAGTCTGAAATCAAGGTATTGGCAGGGTTGTGCTTCCTCAGAAGGCTCTGGGAAGGATCCTTTCTTGCTGCTTCCAGCTTCTGATAGTCCCAGGTGTTCTGTGACTGCAGCAGAACTTGAACCTTTGTCTCCTTCTCATGGCCATGTCCTCTATGTCTGTGCCCAGATTTCGCTCTTCTTATAAGAATACACATTGTATTCGCCCTGACTGGTATGGCTCAGTGGATTGAACACTGGCCTGTGAACCAAAGGGTCGCTGGTTCAATTCCCAATCAGGGCAAATGCCTGGGTTGTGGGCCAGGTCCCCAGTAGGGGGTGCACGAGAGGCAACCACACATTGATGTTTCTCTCCCTCTCTTTCTCCCTCCTTTCCCCTCTGTCTAAAAATAAAATAAATAAAATATATTTTTAAAAAGAATACACATCATATTGGATTAAGGGTCTACTCTACTCCAGTATGACGTTGTTTTAACTAATTACATCTGCAACAATCCTATTTCAAAATAAATTTACATTCTTGGGTAATGGGAGGTTAGAGTTTCAACATATCTTTATAGGGGACACAATTCAACCCAAACAGGGGTGATACCCACTTGGGGAGTAACCAGAACTTAGATACTATTTAGAACCATAGCAATAGAGATAAATATAGCCTCGTGGTTAAAAGCACAGGTTCTGTAGTCAGACAAATGTGGGACTGACACTTGTCTCCACCGCATGTTAGCTAAGACCTTCAGCAAGTTGCCTAAGCTTTCGAAGACTTATTTTCTTCACTTATAATAGAGCTAATAAAGTATTTACCTCTAGCTTTCTTATAAATATTAAAGGAAGGAATGACTATAAAGTGGTTGGTGTGCTGCCTATCACAGGGTAAGTGTTCAGTAAATGGTATCTGTTAGGGAGAGAATCTTGTATGGAGAGGATGAGCAAGAAAGAGGAAGGAGAAATTAATCCCTAACCAAGAGGAAGCATTCCATCTTTGGTCAGAAGTAACACAGGAAAGCAACTGGGATGGTAAAAATATTAGAAATTACTTCCTGGTGTTTAGGGTGCATATTTATCCCAAGATTTTTACGCTGTGCCTTGCCTAGAAGAGGTGACTTAACACGGGCTTACTAAGTTGAATAAATATGGAGGACATACTTAGCTGGCAGAAGAGGAGAACTAGAGTAGGTAGGTAAAAAGTTTGGGAAAGAATACTCCAAGTTACCTATAGCTCTCTAAAAGTCTCTCTTTCAGAAGAGAAATTATACCTCCTGTGAATGTAGAACCAGAACTGAAGAACAGAAATTATAGGGAGAGCCACTTTTACTCAGTGCCAGAAAACACTTGCTGAGGTTCTCACACTTTGGTGCCTGCAAGCAGTGATGGATAGCACCTGCCAAATCATTTATAGGAGGTGTCATTGGACTGGGGAGATGGTTGGGTTAGAGGCCTGATGAGTTTCTTTCTATTTATGATTCCAAATTAATAAGGAGGCCATAAATAAGGAACATTTATTAGATGAAAGGAACATCATAGAAACTATTTAAGAAAAGACATTAAGTGATATGAAAATTCCTTTCTAATTTAGTTTTAAACCCAACCCTATTTCCAAAGGCCAAAGGTACCATCCGTTGATTTCATGTTATACTTAATCTCTTTTATGCTAGATTTTTATAGAGGAGGGCCAGCACTCTTTGGGAAGCACCTGTGGATTAAAACAGTAATCTTTAATTCTTTAAGTAAAAGCTAATGATTATATTAATGTCTTGTAATAGAAGGAGAGACAAGTCAGACTAGCAAAATGGATTTTACTTCCCATCCTTTTTGATAAGGTATAAAACAGACCAACTGGTGGCCAGTCACAAGGTGATGTTAATGATTTTCAGAGCTGTGAACGACAATCTGAGGGAGACATTGAAGAGGATGAAAGAAAAAAGCAGGGGCTCCCATATTTTAAAGCTTCTGAAGCGAATTCTGGAATGTGCCATTCAGGTTCCTCTTTGGAAATGCAAGACTTATTCTCGCAGTTGCTGAGGATGCCATGGACCAGTAGCTCTCAGGTGTCATGCCTCCGAAGGAATTTCCCTGATGGAGCAGGACCACCTCCCACAAGGGTGCCCTCACTTCCTGGGGTAGCCCACATCCAACGACCAGTCGGTGAGGATATAAATAGGCCTGACTCCCCCGTCTTCGCCAAGGCTGTCTCTGAAGCTTCAGAGCTCTCCCCGGCGCTGGTGGAAGCTTTTGTTGGACTTGATCTCAGCCAACCTCTCCCTCTGTTTAATCTTGCCATTTCCAAAGATGTTGAAAACATGACCTTGGTGAGCCTTCTGCATGCCAATCTTCATCTCCAAGTCTGCTTTTCTGCAAACGAACACGCTCTGCCTTTTTGTGACCTTTGCCTCCTTTCAGTTATCACCCCGTTTTTCTGCTTGTCTTTATAGCAAAGCTCAAAAGGTTATTTATATTCATTATCCATTAATCCTTCAATGAACATTTAAGTTTATTCCATGGCTATACTATTGTCGATAGTGCTGGAATGGACATGAGAGTGCAAATATCTCTCCTGATTTCAATTCTTCTGGATAAATATCCAGAACTCCTATACAGTTTTCTATAGTGGCCACACCATTTTATGCCAACCTTGTGCCTATAATTAACAACACTGTACTGTACATGTCAACACTTTTTAAGAGGGTAGATCTTATTTTGTGTTCTTACCACACACATTCACTATTTCCACTTCTTCACCTTCTATTCTGTCTTGAAACCATTTCAATCAGACTTTGCCACTACCACTCCTTACAAATTGTTCTTATCAAGCTTACTACCACTCATCTTGCCAAATTTAGCGATCATTCTCACCTTAGTTCATCCCTCAGCAACATCTGTCAAAGTCGACTATGCCCCCCTTCTGAAGACACCGTCTTCGCTTGGCTTCTAGGACATCGCACTTACCTGGGTTTCCTCTCCTCTCTGATTGTTTCTTCTCAGTGTCTTTTGGTGGATCACCACATCTTCCCAGCCTTTAAATGCTGGGAAGCCTCAGAGCTCATGCTTGAGCTTCTTTTCCCCTTTACCTATACTCATTTCCTAGGTTAGCAGTTGGCAAGTTTTTTCAGTAAAGGGCCAGAGAGCAAATATTTTAGGCTTCGGTGCCCTGTGGTCTCTGCTGCAGCTACTTTCTTCAGTCTGCCAGTGCAGCACAAAAATAGCCACTGACATTATGTAAAAAATATCAGTGCAGTTGTAGTCCAATACAACCGAATTTACAAAAGCAGTCAGTAGTCAGGCTTGGCCCAAAGGCTGTAGTTTCATACCCCCTATTCTAGATTATCACACCTGGTCCCACTGTTTTAAATACCATGTCTAAATTATGTAAATTCGAGATTCTGTTATCTGAGTTGCCACTTGACAACTCCTCTAAAAAGCAACATGTACTAAAAGAAATCTCTTGGCTTCTGTCCATTTATTCTCCCGGAACCTATTTCTTTTTCGATCTTCTCTACATCAGGAAATGGCATCACTATTTACTCAATACCAATGCTATCTCACTACCCACTTCCTCCATTACTGATTAACATACCTGGATGATTTTAACCAAACTCAACAGCCTTTCTGCTTTACCTCTAATCCCCTGTCCTCTGTAGGGTCTAGTTTTTGCATGGTAACTAAAGAATAGTTAAAAAAACAAAATTGCATCTTGACATTTTGCTACTCGATACTGTTCAATAGCTTTCCATCTCATTCATAATAAATTTCAAACTTATTACCAAAGTCCAGAAGGTCCTAATAATCTGGCCTCTCCTCACCCCTCTTACTGTATGGTCTATTTTGTTTCTTCTTGCAAACTAAATTTCTGTATGAAAATTATCTATAAATGTTATTTAACATAAAAATATTTTTAGATATTCATGGTCTTGAAGGATTTACCTCCTATTTTTCCCAAGAATCTATTGCAGGATATGATCCAAAAAATTGAGGGAGTAAACCAAAAAAGAGGAAGACAAAAACTCAAGAACACTTGGACTCAATACAGGAAAGAGAGGAAACTGGAGTCATCAGAATGACGAAGATGAAAAATCTCAGGATGATGGATAAATAAAAGACCCAGGGAATAACCAATTCAAACAGGAGCCAGAAGACAAGAGACCTCTACAAGGGTCACATTCAAGTTTAAACAATCAGAACTGATTGAACAATGAAGTGTTTTTGTTCACACTGAAAGGAGCTTTGTGGTTCTATTGAAAATGGTGGGACGACAGTAACTGAACAACAATAAAATAAAGAAAAGAAAATGTAGGTTAATTTAATGGTAGACACTTTAAAAACTGAGAAAAATTGTAAGGAAGCAATTATTAACTCCAATAAGAGCAACCGAAAATGATACAAAAACAAAATATAATCACAGTGCACACACCGTTGGCTCATGTGGGTACAATCGTCATATAACTAAATAACCAAATGATATGGATGCAATTTTAGCCAACAGAATAAAAAATGTTTGGTATAGCAGTAAAGTATTTAATGTAATTATATTATAGACCCACTACCGTGTTTTAGGTGTTATTGTAATATAATTATATTCAGTGCCCCAATCTGGGTTGCATTAGAAGGTCATGATTAGAATATGTGTATAAACCTGTGTGAGTTTGTGAGTGGGAAAAATATAAATTCTTATCTTTTGTAAGTAAGAAATCAAAGGAAAACCCCTACAACCATAAAACAACCCAAATTCAAAAGAAATTGAGTGTTAAAATGTGACTGCCTTTCCAAGAATGATAACGTAGAGTATAAAAGGAGACTACTGCCTCTTTTAAAAATGTTTTGGTTTTTGTAAAATACATAGTGCATTGATTTGATAAATATTCTTAACAATTAATTTTAAAAAGAATAGAATAAATTTATCAAACATATAAGCCAATCCTGACTTCTCTTGTGTCAGACTAAATTCATCCCCCACCACCACCCCTCAACTTTTCTTTCTAAATTAGAACGAAACAATATAACAGGCAAAGTAGCCGGTGCACAGTAAGCCATCACAAAAACATATATAATTCCTTCATTATCATAAACAAGGAATGAAATACCAGGCTGGGATTTTAGTTTGGTTAATAGCATTTGGTTTGGTTATGTAAATTAGTTTACAAAAGCCTTATTTTCATAAAAGAATAGCTATACTTCAGGAATGGTAATGGTTCTTCCACCAGCTTCAATAAGATTGTGACCAGACTAACAGTGGATGTGCCCCTCCCCACTCTCAGCCATCAACGTTCTAGCCATCCATCACTTATTGCGCTGCTGAGAAACCTGCAGGAGTTCAGAACACAATTGCCAAAAGACGGCCTTGCCAGGATGAGCTATGGCACCACTAGAGAGAAGGAAGTGAAATTGATTTGCAGAAAGCCAACTTCTACAAAGCCCAGTTTCATAGGCTTAGTTACAACAGTTCAATTTCCCAAATAAAAGAAAAGGGCTTCCTAAGTAACAAATTACACTTTCAAAGAAAGGGAAAAATCTAGCTGTTGGATAATAATACAATTTTGCTTTATTTTATACATTTATACAGAGAGACTGTGTTTTCTTCAGAAGCTGTATTATGCTTCAAAAATACGTATCTTCTCTCATGGAATGTATTATTCCATGAATTAAAACAACTCTTCTGAAACTGATTGATGCTGAAGCCACTTATGACTCACCAAAATATGAGAGCTTGTGACTATTGCTCATAGAAGCTCATATGTCTGAGAAACGTGCTCTTCCAAATATGGGATATTTGGATTGTTTCTGCTACTGATGAACCTCTCTATTAAGCCTAAGGATCAGGCTGTGGGTGGCCTTGCTTTAAATTTGTTTTTAAGAAAGGGGGCAATGAGGGCTTGTTGCATCTCCTACCATGGTCAAAATGACCTGACATTAGGGATCAATTATTCTATTCATTAAAAATACGGCAAAGGCCTTTTTTGTTCAGGTATAGGTATGTGTGAGGATAAATGTCATGAACCCTGGTGTTACAGGAGTACAAGCACATAAACAGATAATTGTAAAACTCTGTGGAAAAAACCCTAGTAAAGAGAAGTAAAAGCTATAATGGGAAGACTAAGATGAGAGTCTAGCCAAGCCTGAGAACATTTCTGCATAAAGGAAAGAGAAAGAATGAGTGGGAGCTCCCTTAGGGAGTACCTAGACCAAATCAAGTCCATGAGAGGCACACTGAACATGTACTAACCAATCCCCAAAAAAAATCATAAAGTTGTTATTAGCAGCAGTGGTGGCAGTATTTTATTATTATTATCATTTCATATTTAAAATGTGAAAACGGATGGTTAGAGTGAAGTCCCATCACATAGGTTACTTTCAAAGCATTACTGTGCTTTTAGAAAAAACGGTATAAAATCTCACAGAACTGACCCAGAAAAAAGTCTAACACAAATTTCCCTTGCTGTGACCTGAGCAGTTTCCAAGGAGAAATAAAAAATATTTAATCCAGGACAGTATTGTAATTAATTAGAATTAAATGTCTGGTTTCAAGAAACAGTTATTTTTACTTACTTGGTGCCAGGTTTAGGGTCTCGAGAATGTATAAGTAAATAAACATATCTCCAGCCTTTGAAAAGATTATAGTTTACTGGTGGTAGTGCCTGGAACAATCACCAGGTCTTATTAATTTTACTTCCCTTCTCTTTGCTCTGTCTCCAGCACCATCAGCCATCACATTTACATACACTTTTATAATGGTCCCCTTATAGCTCCTCACCTCATCCCTTGCCTCCCTTCAATCTGTTCAGTGTAACAAGAGTGATCTTTGAAAACATATAGGTGCGCTTTGATTTTTAACAAGGAAAATTAAATGTATCTGATCCCATCTTCTTTCTAAAATCAACAGAATTCAATGAACACAGAAAGAGAAACATAAATTTCATGTTTCTCTCTCATCTTAATACACCCTACATACACACGCACATTACATTTGCATATTAGAAGGGATTAGACTGTGAGTTTGTTCCTGCTAGTGGCACTTATAATCACCACCAATTTTCCACAAAAAATGATAAAGAAAAAAAACCAACCTTATTCCATGATGATGGCAATACAAGAAGGTCGGCATAGGATCTAGAACAATACCTGCAACAATAAAAGGGAAAAAGAAGCTTGTGAAGGAAAGACAATTGAAGAACACCCCCCAAAATCATACCATAAATGAAATAACATTTGTTACCAAACATTTTTGTTGCCTTTATAAAAAACATACACAAATGTTGATGAATTAAGAGCTCAAAAATATTTAGAGACTCAAGGAATAACAACAACAAGATAAATGAACTAAACAAGATCAAGAATAAAATGGAAGTAAAAAATATAACTGTCACTGAAACCTGCATTCAAAGCATCGTCTGTATTCATGGAAATAATGCTAGACCTATGGAAGTCATGTATTTCATACTTGAGAAAAGTGACCTAAATAAATTAAAACCAGTTTAAAAAAATTAGGAAAAAATTTTTATAGAAGACCAGCAAAGGAGATAAAACATACATATAATTGGTGTCACTAAGAGCACAATTAGGACAGGTGAAAGAAAAACAAAGTAAATCAAATATTTGACATGTAACTCTTTTGTTTAAACTTCAAAATACTTCCCATTCCTGCCAGAAGATGATGACTGACCATGCTAACAAATATCTTCATGGTATATCATGGCAGGTATGAATGGAGAGGTTACGTAGGGGCCCAATGAAGTAGGCCCTCATACCTTAATGGGAATTCATTTCAGTGAGTGTGATGGGAAGCCAGTGAGTGTTCTGAGAAAGGGCATGACATCTTTGTGTTTTAGAATAGTAAATCTGCCTGTTGGGTTAGAGGGAGAGAAGGGAACTTACATTCTAGGAGTTAGTGATCCTGCCTACCTTAGAGTAAGCACACAGTAGACATTCAAGACAGTATTGCTGACTTGAGGGAAGTTATCCCACCTTGAAAGTTTTCACAAAAGCCTTCCATTAGTCAAAAGGAGGCAAATTTCCCCATGTTTCATGTGAAGCTTCTCTTCCTAAGAAAATCATTTATTTCATAATTCCAAGTTGGCCAAGGGTTTATTTGCTTATTTTGCTTTGACTTTATATGAAAAATATTTCTAAGATGCATTTCAGAATGTTAATTAAAATTTTCCATACTCATGATTCATCACTATACCCCAAGGACCAACTTTTAATTTTAGGGATCCAAAGCTACTTGGTTGGAGTGTGCTTACTCTGAAACTTTCAAAGAATTATTCTCTTGAGCACTACCAGAAAATGTTCATCCATGGAGCCAGTGCCCCAATCTGGGTTGCATTTCTTGCATCCTACTCTTATATGTTATTACTTTAATGAAGACCAATAGGCTCTTGAATGCTTTGCTTATTAGCCTGGACAGTAAATACACACTGATCTTAAAAGAAATAAGAAGTACCATTTTCCCAGAAGCAACAAAAATTAGACCAGATATGTGTAAACCCCTTCACTTCTATGATCCCAGTTGACTATCTTCTTGAGAATAAAGAGCACCAATTAAGTAATCAGACTTAATAGATGTACACTAATCTATTACAAGTACATCTATTAAGTACATCCACTTAATAGATTAGTGCAGCTTTGAGAAAATTTTTTATAAACTCTTTGGGTCTCAGAATCACCATCCATAAAATGGAGATAAAACTAACACAGTTTTTACAGGGATATTAGCAGTATTAAATGAGAAAATAGTTTTAAAGTACCTAATATAGTTTCTGATCCATATTTAAGGGTTCAATAAAAATAGCCATTACTGTTTACAAGATCATTATTGTTATTCCTGTCTCCTGTGCTAATGTATAACTGACCACCTTGCACTTATAGAGCATTATACATATGTTTGTGGACTTTAATTTTCTAGTTCCTGATAAATCAGAAAATATATTTTATTTAAAATAGTACAGACAATACAAAATATGTCACATTTATAATAATGATGACTAGTTAACATGAAATTTTGATAAATCAATAGGTTATTTATTTTATAAACAAGATACTGGGTAAAGATATTTATGTGCACAGAGTCACAATCCTTAGATGAGGTGCTAGAGCTTTTCTAAAGTTTGTTTTTCTTCAGTAGAATAATTATTTAGTATTTCTTTTATAAAGTTCTATTGGTGCCCATGTTTTCTTCTATGATTTTTATGGTTTCAGGTCTAACCTTTTAGTCTGTGGTCCATTTTGAATTTATTCTTGTGTATGGTATAAGAAAGTGGTCTAGTTTCATTTTTCTGCCTGTATCTGTCTAATTTACCCAACACCATTTATTGAATAAAGTATCCTTAGCCCACTGTATGTGCTTGCTTCCTCTGTCAAATATTAGTTGACTATAAAGATGTATATTTATTTCTGGGCTCTCTATTTTGTCCCACTGATCTATGCGTCTGTTTGAATGCCACTGCCATGCTCTTTTGATTACTATGGCCTTATATTTTGATATTAGGTAGCACAATTCCTCCAACTTTGTTTTTCTTTCTCTGGATTGCTATTGCTATGTGAGGTCTTTTGTAGTTCCATATAAATTTTTGAAATATTTGTTCTAGTTCTGTGAAATATGTCATTGGAATCTTGATAGGAATTGTGCTGAATCTATAGATTGCTTTGGGTAGTATGGACACTTTAATGATGTTAATTCTTCCTATCCATGAACACAGTATGTGCTTACACTGAGTTGTATCTTCTTCAGTTTCTTTGTTCAGTGTCTTATAAGTTTCCAAGTACAGATCTTTTATACTCTTGGTTTATTCCTAGGAATAAACCTAGGGGAATAAATACTAACAGAAATAATTGCTTCATTTTGAAGCAATCGTGAATGAGATTGTTTTCTTAATTTCCCTTTTTGTTAGTTCATTATTGGCATATAAAAATGCCATTGATTTCTGGATATTAATTTTGTATTTCAACAATATTTTATCAGACATATATCCCCAGGCAAGGGAAACAAAAGAAAAAATAAACACATGAGACTACATCAAACTAAAGAGTGTTTGCACAGCAAAGGAAAACATCAACAAAATAAAAAGACAACCCACAGAATGGGAGAACATATTTGTCGATACATCTGATAAGGCGTTAATATCCAAAATTTATAAAGAACTTACAAAACTCAACACCAAAATAACAAATAACCCAATTAAAAAATAGGCAAAAGACACTGAATAGATGCTTCTCTAAAGGGAAAATACAGATGACCAACAGACATATGAAAATGTGCTCAATGTCACTAATTGTCAGAGAAATGCAAATTAAAACCACAATGAGATATCATCTCACACCTATCAGAATGGCTATCATCAGTATATCAACAAACAACAAGTACTGGTAAGGATATGGAGAACGGGGAATTCTTTTGCACTATTGGTGGGAATGCAGATTGGTGCAGCCACTGTGGAAAGCACTATGGAGAGACCTAAAAAAATTAAAAATGGATGTGCCTTTTGACCCAGCAATCCCACTTCTGGGAATATATCCGATGAAACTGAAAACACTAATTCAAAAGAACATAAGGATCCCTATGTTCACTGCAGTGTTACTCACAATTGCCAAGATACAGAGGCAGCCCAAGTCTCCATCAGTAGATGAGTGGATAAAACAATTACGGGATATTTACACTGGTATACTACTCGCCCATAAAAAAGAAGAAAGTTTTACCCTTTGAAATAGTATGGATGGACCTGGAGAACGTTATACTAAGTGAAAAAAGCCACCAGAGAAGGACAAAGCCATATGATTTCACTCATATGTGGAATCTACTGAACAAACAGAACAAGCCAAGTAGAGACAGACTCACAGACAGAAAGCAGGATGGCAGCTAATGGGTGGGGGGTGGTTACAGGGTAGAAGGACTGAGCAAAAAGGAAAAAGGACTCATGGACATGGACAACAGTGTGGTGACTGGAGGGGAAGGGGGTGTATGGAGACTACACGGTAATGAAAAAAAATACAATTAAAAAAGTTCTATTGGTTAATGAATGTAGGAGTATCTGATTATTCAAAAGGACTCACCAAAGTCTTAAATATCCTGATGTGCAATGCAGTTCTCTAAGATGAATCTATAATATGTATTATTTCCCAAACTTCTTGGCATGGCACTGTTTGTTACTCAGCATTTATTAATGTCTCTCAGAACAGATGTTCTGTGGAAGTCACTTTGGGAATTAGTATATGAGAAAATAGGGTTATGCCCATTATTTTTATAAAGAACTATTGTTAGCTTCTGCTAAGGTGCCATGAAGGGTGCCTAAGAAGAGCAGAGATGGGGGATTTCTGCCAATTCTACTTCTTTCCCTGATGTAAAACTCATGTAACAAAAATGAAGCAAGTGAGAGATAACTTAGGTCATGATGATTATTAGATCTTGGAAGTCAATTATCAGCAATCCGTCCGATGGTTATAAATTCCTCCATGAGGTCTCTAGTTCTGTAACCATTTCCATGTGAACAGGGCATGTCCCGCCATCCCTCTGGTTAGCACTGATGAACATATGACCTGGACCAAATTTGAGGTTACCTGGAATATTTGGAGTAGGTCCATGCTCTATAAAGTGTAAGACGATGCCAAGAGTGGAAAAGCAACATTTGTGAAATTTATTTCTGTAAAATTCCTTTCCCCCAGTTGTCTTCTTATTGCCTTGTTCCAACTAAAGGTAAGCTTTCCTCTAGCCAGATTCTCCTTTTGACTGTCCCCTAGTTGTTCATCTTTTCTAGGCTCAGCTTAGAACACTCCCTCTTGGAAAAATCCAGAAGGGCAGTCATCCCCCTCTTATCAGAGTCTTATGACCTCCTGGATATGTCTAGGTTCTTGTCTTCCAACATCCCTGTGTCCTGGGCCCTAGGTTGTGCCTCAGGAAAACATAACGATCCAGTCAGGTTAATGAATGTGCTCGCATGTATTCCTTTGAGTCACTATGCAGACATGACTCCAGACCTAACAGAACATGCCCACACTTGTTCTTACCATACTTCATATCAATATTTTAAAGTGTTAGTAAAACTGTTTATGAAAATTTAACAAAAACTCACTACCAACAGTTCTTACGGTCCTTTTATAAATTATTACTGAAAAGTGGTACCAATTCCCCAGATTCTTCAGGTTTTCAAAAGAAGTGTTTAAGTATGTAATCTCCAGGAAATGATGAAGATTATTAAAGGTTAACAGAGTGCTCTCAGGGGTCTCATTTATTAATTTAACAAATATTTATTGAGTGCTTAACCTATGTCTGACACTGAACTAGGAATACAATGATAAAACACAAACCAGGTCTTTACTTTCACAGAGCTTACAATAAATGGGAGTAGGTATGTTAAGTGTTACAATAGATGTCAGAACATCTAGAAGGACATGGTCAGGTTTTCTAGTCCTGCCAATGAGTGGCAGAGCAGTATTTATGAAAGGCATTCTGGCAAAAGTGCATGCTAACCTGAGATATGAAGAATGAGCAAAATTTAGCCAAGCAAGTATGGGAGGGGTTCAAGACAGAGGGGAAGGGGAGCCCACTGACAGAAAGAGAGACGTCTCAAAGATTGTTGAAGTTTGTGGAACGGGTCTGGATGAAAATCTGAAGGGCATAACTGGTTCTGTGAACTGTAGGGGGTAGGTGTAGAAGAAGAGCAAATAAAGCTAGAGCGCAACGTGGGGATAGCAACATAAAACAGCCTGGTGCAGTGACAAGGACTTTAATGTGCATGGACCAGGAACCCATTGGGGTATTTTAAGGCAAAAATGTGATGTAACTGGATTTGCATTTTAGAAATTTCTCTCAGATTCTCTGGAAATCAGAAGTGAATGTCCAGTTTTCAAAGGATGATAATGAGCCAGGGAAGACCTGCAGGGGGTGCCTCCTGAGTTCTCTTTCAAGTTGCAGGTTTTCTGGAAGCTCTTTGATATCCATCCTCTAGGCAGCTTTTGGTCAGCCCCTCCTGAATGACCAGGCCCACCCACAAACCCAGCTGCACTGCCCTGGCCTTGTCCAGTGTGGAAGAGACGTTGTTGGCAGCCAACAATTTATCTCTGTACTGTTCTCCAGTGTGGAAGTCAAAAGCCTTAAATCACTGGACACACCCCAGGAGGGAAGTTTGGAATCACGTTATTTCATGAACCAGAGAAACATGAACTTTTCACTTGGGGAGTGGCACGAGCAGCTCTCTAGGCCCCAAAGGGATTCCATGAAGCAAGGAAGGTAGACACCTGTCTGGATTCAATGACTGATCCACACAAGGGCCCTGTGGCTGAAAAACAAATGCCCTGGATATTAGCGGGCTCTGATCCAAGAGGTCCAAAGCCCTTTTTCCAGCCAAGGGAGGCCACGTCCCTCCCCGGGTTCAGTGATTTCCAATTACTGCAGGAAGGAGAAGAAATAGGGGAGATTTCATGCAAAGACAAGCAGGCCCCTCTGGGAAGCCTGTCCTGAATGCTCCTCACCTCTGAGCTCCTGGTGCACTGCCCACCCGCAGGCTCCTCTCTGAAGGTCGACCAACGGAGCCCCGGCCTCCACAGGGAAACGGCCTAATTAAAATTACACTTTGCCGCCAAACTGGATATGTGTATCTCAGCTCCAAGAATGTCTTGGAAAGGTATTTGGAGTTGAATGAGTCTTTCCCAAAAGGGACTTTTTCTTGTAAAATATGGCAAATTCAGCAGATAGAGAGAGAAGGAATGTCAGTTTTAAAGTTTCTGCTGGTCCGTGGCTCACTCCTCTTGCTTTTCCTCTATGCCCCTGTTGTTTGATATATGTTTTGGGACTGCCATCTCTCCCTTCACATGAATTTTGTAAGAATGACAAGGGGGAAATTTCATCACCAAGTACCATGCTTTGGGTAATGCAGAGATAGAAGGTAAGAGCATCAGGTACAGGGAAACTTTTGTTTGACTTCTGACTCTACCTTTTAATAACTGAGCAAAGTGCTTTCATCACTTGACCATGGTTTTCTGTATATGAAATAAGGATAGTAAATTCCTCAGGCAGGTGAAAAGTGCTTGACATATTCCCAGTATTAGAAAAATGATAGCTCTTATTATTATAACTATCAGGTTCCTTTGCATTACAGGGACATGATTAATAGGTTGTTGGAGTAAGACTTAAAGCAATTATAAATAATCCTTGAATGGCTGCCCATTAGCTGTTGGATCTTAGAAAAGTATTTTGCGTCCATGAGCCTCAATATGTTTTTCCATAAAAGAGGAATTTGGAATAGCAATATCTAAGATCCTTCCTAGCTCTAATATACTAGAATTCTAGACTTACCACAGATTGATTTTCATTATTCATTTATCCGTTCATTCAACAAATATTTCAAGCAAAATCTAGTGCAGATTCAGTCCTTACTGTACAAGATCATATATTGTATGTGTATATACAGTATATGGACATAGATTATCTCATGTAGTCCTCATAACAATATAATTTATTATCCAAAAAGATTGTATCTTCTGTTTTAAGGTCTCATTCTCCCCTATTCAATCTATCTCCTTTGGCATGAAGATGATGCTTGTAAATGAAGTTCCTAACTGAATAATGAAGGATAAACTAATAACTAATATTTTTTAAGTTCCTTCTATGTGCTAGACACTGTGATCAACTATTTGCATGTTTTAGTGGATACATCTTCTGCACCAAATTGGATTCGGTCAGTGCTACATTCTTCTGGTCCTCAACTGCTGGTTCGGCTTCAACTATCACAGCTCTTCCTCAGAAGCTTGTCTCTGCGGCCAACCACCTCTGCTTGAGTCTGCATGGTTCCTGCCTCCTGCAGCTGGCTGGAAGCTTCCCCCGGAGGGTCGGCTCCTACCCCTTGGTTGCCCATGCAAAGCCAGACGGACCAGCTGCATGTCCTGAATTTCATGTTTTCCCTGCTGCTTCCAGGCTTGGATGAAATGCACAGCACAGGGCGGGGAATCAGGCTTTCTGAGCAGCTGTCCAAAGAGCCAGATGCAGCAGTCCAGAAGTGCGGGGTATTAATTGTGAGAAACAGAATGCAGGAGGGTCAATCCCATTTCCCTCTGTCACAGGGGCTGTTCTGAAGTATGGGTTCTCTATGCTCACTGTTGGGAGAAAGCCCATATGACCAAATGGATCCACCTCTTATGGTATATTTGTGTCCCTTCATGGCCCATCATGAAGCAGTGGACAGTGTAGTAATCCATCACCTTGCATTTATGTTTATCCTTTCGTGCTTTGCTTTCCTTTTCCCATATTTCTTGCTACCCTGGGATTGCATCTGCCAAAATTAATCACTAGCACTTGGTCCTTTCATCAAACTCTGTTTTCTGGGAAACCTGGGCTAAAACCATACAATGTCATATTTATTTATCATAACCACTTTATAGCATAGGAACTATTTTTTCCCAATTTACAGAAAAGAAGAGTTCCAAGATGTAAAATAAATTGGCTAATATCATATAGCAAAAGTGAAAGGATGAATTAACACTTAAACCAAGGACTGTCTTATTTCCAAGCCAATGTTCTTAAGCAATATCCTGTATCTATGACAAAATAATTTGTAATGAAACACGCAACCAACAAATATTTATCGAGTACCTCTTATGAGTCAGGTGTTCTTTCAGACATTATAAAATTAAGGGTGAATAAGACAAACACAACCCAGATCCACATTTTCTGACTGTAGATATTAGGATAAGTGACATCACTTTCTGTGAGCAATGCCATAATCACGGTGATTCAATAAAATAAAATGTATTGTTTCATTCACATCACACTGTACGGAGCGTATTCCGAGTCACTGACCTTACAAAAATAATAATGGAATAACGGATAAGTTCAGAGTGGTTCTGAGGCTAAGTTCAAGGACAAGTTCAGAGGAACAGAGAGGAATGCTCTGTCTAAACAGATTCTGAAGAATGAGTTTCAATGGGGCAGGTGAAAGGGCTGGGTAAAAATGTTATTATTTTAGATTTTCTTTAAATTAATAGTTTTCTTTTTACAGCAGCTTTCGGTTTACATAAAAATGGACTAGAAAGTACAGAGAGTTGCCCTGTGCTTCCTCTTCCTCTTCCTGTCCCATGGTTTCTTCTATTATTAACATCTTACTTCCCTGCAGTACAGTTGCTGCAACTGATGAACAAATATTTATAAATGATTAATCACTAAAGTTTATAGTTTATATTAGGGTTCACTCTCTGTTTTTAGGTGTTCCATTTTAACAGCCAGGTAGGCTACATGGCATGCAGAATTATGAAATTGTCTATTTTAGTTTCTTCTAGCTTTTCGTGCATTGGTGTATATGTTAGGTACTGCCAAACTTACTCTCCCACTGTACTGCTCTAATGATTAAGTTTTACTCTTCAGAATCTATTCGCAGCTGCCCATGGTTGGAGGATCAAGTCCCAAATTCTTCTTTGCCTAGATTTGAAGATCCTCTATAGGCTGCCCACTTCTCTAGGTTCATCTCCTGTGGCTTCCTCATTTTTACTTGCTACTCCAGCAAAATTTCACTATTTGGCAGTCACATAGCATAATTTATGTGAAACTATTTTTTTCTCCTTACCTTAAGCCATTCCTCTATTTGGAACACTTGCCCCACGCCACGTTGATGTATTCTGATATTCTGCCCATTCTTTAAGGGTCACCTCCAATGTTAATTCTCATATTTTTTGAAGTCCCTCCAGTTGATGACCTTCCTCTGGGTTCTCCTGTACTTCACCTTCCTGTTTCTTGTGAGACTGAGTATACACCATGCCTTGTATTTTATTAAGTCCTTTTCTCTCATTCTCTTTCCAAAGGTGGGAGCCAAGCTTACATCTCTTTGTTGCTTCCATAATACTAAGCATAGACTGTGCACACACTTAGCAGGCTCACAACATGTAGGTGGTGTCTTGTGATCAGGACCTCCTGTGTCCTCTCCTTTCCTCCTTTTTATTGGAGTCTAAGGTAGAATTCTGGTTCTGATTATACTGGGATATAGAATACAGATGGCTTCCTCTGGTTTTTATATCCCTGGTGCCTAGCAGTGTTACTGGCAGAGTGATGCTCAATAAATGCAGAATGAAAGACTTAGTTCCTCTGTTTCAGGATGCACAGCACTCTGTGATTCTAACTCGTCCCTCTATAGGTTTCAGTTCCTACAGAGTAGTTGCCCATGGTGCCCAGGCAGATTCCCTGTCATCTAACAGCAGTTGTGAGCCTTGGCTGCTAATAGCGTGTAGCACTCCCAGCTATAGAATTCCGCTTGGCCAAGGGTGAGATAACTTACGCAGGTAACCTTGGAGGCAGCCCTTGCATTCAAAGTCCTTGGAATTCCTGCAGCCGAGGTGTGGCTGATACAGGGCCATAAAGCTGGATCTGCTGGCCTCAAGAGGGAGCAGTCCCATGGCACCAATGATTCTTCAGAGTGGCCCATTAGGCCAGGATGAGGCTTTGCTTAGATTCTTCCTTTGCTCTCTGTTAGTAGAGGTCTTTATGCCTTTTCCACAAGTGAAGGCCTCTACTCTTGAGGTATTTTAGAAAGCAAGGGAAATTACTACGAAAATACATACACGCATACATACACACATGTATACATAACACACAAAGCACTTCAGTGCACCTCAGACACCAACAAAAATGTCTACAACCCAAGCTTTGTATAATATCTACATGTAAGCCTAGAAGTACTCTTTTGCTCACTACATCTCCAAAGAACTTGTGCATTCTTTGATTTGTTCCAGCCACGATTTCTCTTTCCTCTTAGAATCAGAAATTTAGTCTAAGTCATTGTCCATTGATTTGCAACTTAAGGCCATAACACTATGAATTTTACATTTTTTCCAAGAGTTACTTCTTCATATTATGGTTTCTATATTTCTTTCCTTTATACTTTTCTCTCCTGAGATCACAGCTGAATCTGTACTGGCTCTCAGGGACCACGGAGCAATAATTCGAAGTGGCCTGGTAGAGAGCTCCGTGGCAGAGGGCCAGTTTTCCCTTCCAACAGCTCAACCCAAAGAGAATGGAAGGAAAAATATAGAGCACCCTGGAGGCAAGAATCCTTGAAAAGCCCCTTCTCACTTAGTGAGAATGAAAAAGTTTTATTCATAACTTGTACCACCAGGTTTAGGCCTCTGTTGAAAAACAACAAGGAATTTGGAATATCTGTTTAAAATGAGTGTAAATATTTACCCACATATGCTGAAATATTCTTGTGACATTTAGCCTGATGCACACTGCCAGGAGAGAAGCAAGCGCCTGAGCCAAACACAGGAATTTTTTTTTTTAATCTTCCTTGGGAGTAGAGCAAACATTTGCAATGATATAAAATGTATTAAATTCACTGACCCTGGAATTCATAACGGGTTATGCATCAAGAACTATCGTCTTGCTCAGAACCCCAATGTTTGCAAACTCCACATTCCTTAGTCTTCTCATTATTCTTCAAGAACATGAACGGGGTTATTTATATTATATTCATTATTATAATTAAATAAACAGAAGTGTGTACACATATTTGTCTCAATATTGTATCAATCACATTATAATTATTAAATGTATGCCTCTATTCGTAGAGTGCTTAATTGTTGGCAAAGTATTTTTATATTCATGATCCAGGACATAATATGTGCTCAAAAGTTTGTTGAGTTAATCAACATCTCATACTTACTATATGATAGACTCTTTGTTAAGTGTTGTATGAGGGGGACCCCCCCAAGAAACAGAATTTGTTTATAAAAAATGATGTACTTATTCTCACATGTATAAACTTTAGTCACCTTCTACTCTCTACTGATGTAATATACCTACTCTCTATCTGATGTAATATACCTAGCGAGATTTTTTTCCCACTGCTCAAAACAGTTTTTGAACTTGTCGATTTTGATGCCTTTTAGTGCTTTTGTTGTTTTGTTTCACCTCTTCCACATTGGCAAATTATTTCCCTTTGAGGACTCTCTTCATTTGGGGAAATGAAAAAAAGTCTCTTGGGGTGAAATCAGGTGAATAGGGAGGGCGAGGCATGGGGGTCATGCTGTTTTTGGTCAAAAACTGCCAAACACTCAGTGCAGGGTGGGGAGGTATGCTGGTAAATTACACATCATGAAATGGGCAAATGCATTGAAAGACTCAAAAAAATTCCCTGCAGCCGAATGCATCCTCTCACAACAACACCAGCTGGTCACTGATACAGATGGGTTCCTGGAATACTTAGCTAGCAGGGGAAGGGCCCGCCCTCCAGGAGATAATTCCAGTTTTATTTTGGTATCCCCTCTGCATGCATTTTCTCATTTAATAGGGGAATGGATGAACTAAGTAAGTGAAAAAACTGAGTCTGAGAGAGGAAAAATGATTAGAAAAATAATTTGATGAACAATCATGCATTAAATGCCCTTTATGTGTTAGGCACTGCACTAGGTTCTGGGAAATATATAAATAAATACATATACACACTAGTTGTCCATGTTGTAGAATTTACATAGATTAGTGAGATAGGAAGGCACATAAATATTTAACTAATATCACAACAACTGCTACCAGTGGCTTACATGCAGTGATGGGACCACAGGAAATGAGGCAAAAATAAGGTCGAGGAAAGTTTAATGAAAGAACCAGATATCCGAGTGAAGAACTAAGAACTGAGAGGTGTGTGTGTGGCGGAGGGTGGAAAGAGCGGTCTCTGCTTGTGAAGTGGCAGATGTTCACATTTTGTATAAAATAATGGATGCGCGAGGGCCATGCCTGGGGCTGTAAATGCCTGCTCTGACTGTCACAGACGGCACCCGCAGGAAAGAACTGTGTAAGGTGCTCAGCTCTAGGATTTTGGTATATTCCAAACCATGGGTGACTTTGAATACCAGTCTAAGGAGTTTGGACCACATGACCTGCAAATGGTAGAGCCGGGGCCTGACATCCTTAGGCCTACTTACTGGTTCTCTTAGTCACCACCAGTGACTCCCCCTCCTCTGTGCATATGTAAACATATACATGTGTGTACACAGACATGTGTGTGTGGCTGTGTGCTTAGGAGTCCACATAGGCACAATATTTTTGTGTGTTTTATTTCCCTTTTTAAAATTATTATTATTTTTTACAAACAAAAAGCTGTCCATAATTAACAAAGAGGGTAGGGTAAAGATAGGTTTATGTACACAGCTTGATAAGTTTGAGGATAAGTACACACGCCCATAAAATCATTACTACAATCTATGACATAAACCTAAACCTACCTAGCACCTCCACAAGGTTCCTCCCAGCCTCTTATTTATTATTATTATTATTATTATTATTTTGCAATAAAAACTTGACATGATTGTATTTCTGCATTCTGAGGGCTGCGGGGAAACTAGATATTCAACTACGAGCAGACAAATCACAGAGCTATTTCTATTCAAACAGATTCGATGTCTTGAATCAAGCCAAGAAGTTATATAGAGAAAGATTCCTTGAAGATTCTAAACAGGAGAAAAAGAATGTCTGTAATTAGATAAAAATATTTCTAAGTTCCCTGGAGCTGCTAACAGATTTGGATAGTGTGTGTTCTTTGTAAGTTGCTACTATTCCTTGTGGACATATTTACCAGGATGCTTTTATTTACTTGTATTTTAAACTGATGGTAATTTGGAATATTCCACGAGGTCTGCTGTCCAAGTTGACTTATCCCCAGGACTGAGTTAGTGAGACCTGGAAGAGGAGGATCACACCAGTTTCCTCTGCTTCAGATCTCTTCCCTACTTCTTTATTTGGCCAGTTGTTATGCATTCTTCAGGTCTCAGGCGCCTTTCTTGAAAACTACAGCCCCAGTCAGTCTTCTCGCACTTGGTACTTCTCTGTTACATAACGTAACACAATTATAATTTAAAGAGTCCTTTATGTAATTCTATGTAGTACCTGAGCATAGGGAGAGTCGGGCTCACTGCTAGTGCCCAGTCTTATCAGGTACTCATTAAGTAGAATGAACTAATAAAAAATAAACTAAAATAAGGGTAGGTCATCATGAAGGCCAATTTGGTGTTTAAATAAGTCATCGGCATCCAAAGGACTCTAGGAGTGTTTACAAAGAATGAAATTAATCTTGCGGTTTAAAGAGTAATGGCTCCAGTTAGCAATTATTTTTAAAACATCTTTTATTGTTACTCTATTACAGTTGTCCCAATTTTCCTCCCCTTTGCCCTTCTCCATCCATCCCACCCCCTGATCCCATAGTCAATTCCCACACTGTTGTCCATGTCCATGGGTCACTCATACGTGTTCTTTGTCTAGTCCTTTCCCCTTCTTTCCACCATTATCCCCTTCTTCCCTCCCCTCTGGTCACTTTCAGTCTGTTCCATGTTTCAGTACCTGTGGTTCTATTTTGTTTGCTACTTTATTTTGTTCATTAGATCCCTCTTATAGGTAAGGTGATATGGTACTTGTATTTTACCAACTGGCTTATTTCACTTAGAACAATATTCTCCAGTCCCATCCATGCTATTGCAAAAGGTAGGAGTTCTTTCTCTCTGCTGTGTAGTACTCCATTGTGTAAATGTACCACAGTTTTGTGACCCACTCATTTGCTGATGGGCACTTAGGCTGTTTCCAGCACTTGGCTATTGTAAATAAGACCGCTATGCACACAGGGGTGTATAAGTTCTTTTGAATTGGTGATTTGGGATTCTTAGGGTATATTACCAGTAGTGGAATCACTGAATCAAAAGGCAGGTCCATTTATGTGCTCTGCACTGAGCTCTGTGCTAAGCATTGATGTCTATTTCCTAGTTTCATCTTCACAGCCACTTCATGAGTTAATAATGGTGGCTAAGACAGAGATTTGTGCTCTGCTTTCATAATGTACAGTTGATGCTGCGAAGTGACTGCCTGCCAGGGACTTTTCTGTAGACCTCCTTGCATCTAGGTGGGGCAGCATGATGTGTGTCACTTCTGGGTTGAGGCACCTGAGTCTCTGGCATTGTCTCCATGTCCGCCCTTTTCTTTCTGCAGTGAACTTGGAGACAATATGTTGAAGACAGAGCCCCAGGGTAGATGGAGACAGGATCTCTGCATGAATAAAAATCTCCCAAACCTGACTAATTCACATTTGACTAGGGTCTGAGTAAACAAATAATCTTTTGCTTTGATGAGGATGTCACTAGGATTTCAAGATTTACCTTTTACAACATTTAGCATGACTTACCCTAACTGAGAGAGGTACAGTGAGTGTGGCTGTTGTACAGAGAAGAAAAGTGAGGCTTAGAGAGGTGAAGTAACCTCCTCAAAATTACACAAATATTAAATGATAAATAGTTTCTTTTGGGTGAGGGGACTAATGGAACTATTTGTTTGAAAAGGGGTAGCCTAGGAACCTGAAGTTCAGCTTGCATAACACATTACATACAATAGAGAAAACTTCAGGGGCCCAATATCAGATAATGGGGTCATGATTAAGGAAGGTTAGGAGTGCCTTTAGCAGTTCCACTTCAAGACAGCTTGTGGTATTATCATTGGCTTCATGTATTAATATTCATACATGGCAAGTATATTACATAAATACTTCTAATTAGTAACTATGAGAGGCAGATGGTTTATGCTCATTTTGGAGATGAAGATTAGAGTTTAAGGGAAACCAAGTGACTTGTCTAAGCCTCTGTAGCTAATAAGCAATGAGACAGAATCAAATCCAGGTCACTCCAACTCTTTGTATGTCAGTCGTCCTACCTCTGGGTTCAAAAAGGCTTGTCTTTGTTAGTCTTAAATGAAGGCAATGTACAGCATCAAATCCCTCTTTTGTACTCTCCAAAGTTATGCACAGTTGAAGTTCATGACCAGTAATATTGATTCTTTACCATGACTTAAAATTTTTACATAGCCCTGGCTGGTGCGGCTCAGTGGATCCAGCATTGGCCTGTAAACTGAAGGGTCGCTGGTTCTATTCCCTGTCAGGGCACAAGCCTGGATTGCATTGTGGGTCAGGTCCCCAGTAGGGGGTGTGTGAGAGGCAACTGCACATTGATGTTGCTCTCCCTTTCTTTCTCCCTCCTTTCTCCTCTGCCTACAAATAAATAAATAAAATATTTTTAAAAAGTTTTTACATATTGTGTAATCATTCAGGAACATAATCTAGCCTGGTAGATTTTATTTCTTTCATTTTATGAATGAAAAGAATGGGGTTTGGAGAAAGAAAGAAGAGCTTGCCTAAAGCCACGCAGTGAGTAGGTGGCTGACCTAGGTTGTGAACACAGGCTGACCAACCTCACAGTCACAGGCATTTTCATGATAACATAGAGGAAGGGGCCTGGGGAAGGTCTCATACAGAAGATGGCTACTGATAGTTGTACCAGCAGTCCTCAAACATCGTACTGGGTAAGGATCAACTGGGAGCCTGTCAATAATAATGCACGAATAACTGGGCCCAGGTTCAGAGACTCTGAATAATATGTCTAAAATGATCATTAGGAACCCATGTTTTTAACCAGCTTCCCAGGTTAACGTGCTGTAGGTGAGCTTCAGCTTTAGACCTTACCAGCCAACAGGCTGGGCTTCCAGTCTGGCATTTAGCGAGGCTTGTCTCTGAAATTCTTTATTGTTCTTCCCAGCACTGAGGGAGAAAATGACACATCTCCTTCTGGAAGGAGGCGGAGGCCGGGAGCTTCCAGTCCTGAGCATTCTGCACTTGGCTTCCGTTCTCTGTGTCGATTAGGCCTCTCAAACCAATTACCATTATGTATTGCTGCGATTTATAGTCTTCGGTATTTGAGGTTACAGGACTTCCGTTCTCAGGAAGAAGCTCCGTGCCATCACTTCTAATCAGCTCGGCACACGGTCCGACTTCCCCTCTGCAGGAGGGCATATGCTGTTCCATTAGAGTGTCAACAGCCGGGCAGAGCAGCCTCGAGTGCAGTGCTTGTGGAAACATAAAAATTGGTTTTCTGGAGGTCCAAATTTTTAAAGAACTGTCCTCCTTATCAAATTCAATTATTCAAAAAAAAATGACTAAAGGAAAAAATATCCCTGACTTCCAAGAGGTAGGGCGTATTACACAGAAAGTTAGCCCCACCAGTGGGAGGGCAAATGGTCCTCTCTGGGCTGACTGTAAGGCAGAGAGGAGAACTCCTGTCAAGTTCAAGGCACAAATACTGTGCAGCACAGTTTATAACATATCACTTTATTTAACATTTACTAAATAATGAATGAATGAACAAGCAGATGGGTACTAGACAGCTGGGTGCACATGTTCCATAATGATTATTTATGTGTCCGTCCACCCATCTATCCACCCACACACCCACCATTTACTCGAGTAATTATTGCATGCTCTTTGACAGCCATTAGATCACAAGAAGTTCAGATATAAAACTATTCTGTCCATACAGAAATTACAGTTCACTCGAGAAGGATGTACGTTTCTGCACTGCTTACAGGTCTAAGAATTTCTAAGACACTGATGTGCTCTTTGCCTACATTTTCAGCCTCCTTTCCTAGTCTTTTTGTTGCAAATTAACTAGTCTGTGTGTCTTTGCATTTCCTCCTTTCTCACACTAAAATGGCTGTCCTTCTTCATTTCATCTGTGTTTATCCAAACTGTGCTTTTCGTCCAGGGCTGTCAAAAAATTCCTGTTTCATCAAGTCTGTCCTGACCCTCCCATTAGGTAAAATAATTCCTTTCTTTGTAAAGCCAAAACAGTTCCTAGCATTAATGAATGTAATTACTCTTCGCTCTATAACACACACTTTTTGTTAATTGCCTTCTCATCACATAAATTTTGAGTTTCTGTGATTAAAAGAGAGCCTAATACTCTCTGCACCCCTTGTAATTCCTTACCAATATTAAGAACTCAGCAATTTCAGTGAATTGAATAGAGGCATCTTCCTTAAGTCCTGCTGTCAGATTTCTTTTCCAACTCTGTTGGCAATAGCTGACTAATAATAATAGTATTGATATCAGCAATGTACTGACTACTTAATCTTGCTATGTATTGGTCTAATTATGTTGTAGCTTTTATTTCACATGTCCTATTGCCCCCCTGTTGAGATAGTAATGGTCGCCTTCCTTTCAAAGATGAGGACCTGCTGTCTCCAGTGATCTATGGATGTCTGAGGACCGGACATGTATGCTCAGAGGCTTGTGCCCTTCTTGACCATTAGGAGATGTGCTCACTCCCCCTCACCTGCACATACACATTGGTTGGGTTTCACAGACTGTAAGAAACACCTAGAAAATAATTTTCTCTTCTGAGAGGTAGTTTCTGATGTCATTCTGGTTCTGGAAGAGCAGGTGAAAAAGAGGATATTCACTCTAACTTCCCTGGTAGGGAAATTAGAATGAGCAAAATGAGCACTTCCCTGGTAGGGAAGTATGTAGCCTACCATGCTTTGGGGACAACTGAGACAACTAAATTAACCATCTCTATATTTCTCAATCTGAGCAAAGGCCACCTATGAATGGTAAAATTCTCTGGGATCTATGTTGGACACAAAATATACTGCCTTCCTAGAAGGCAATACTCCGTCCTCCCCAGCATCATTTTTATTCCATTTTCATTGTGGAATTACTCTAACAAGACAATAGCTGGTCTGACTGAAACATAAAATTTTGTGCATGGCTCCTATAACCCACCAAAGTACATAAACTCTGAGCCAATGAATTTAGAATATCTAGCACAGCAGTCCTGTTTATGTACCATGCTCCTTCATACAAGATAAATGTCCCCATTTTTTAGAATCCTCAGAGTTGAAATGAAGATATATTACATGTGGCTTCTAATATAACGAAGCTTATCAGAAAACCGCATCAGTCTTTTCTACCATTTACTCCCCCACTGCAAAAATTTTTGGTTTCCTCTAGGGTGGTCTTACGTGTCTATTAATATGTGTTGACTACTTAACATGAACCACTGGTGTCTACCATAAAGGTCAATGATAAAGAATTGTCTTTAGCCCTGCACTGTGAAGCTTGCACAAAGTTGTCCATGTGGGCATCTTCTTTGACACAGGTCTACACTTACTCATCTGATATACTGTGCTCCCAATCCTCTGTGACAGCTCATTGCTCTCCAGCGAAGGGGAGAGACCGTTCACTACTGCCATGGGAAAGTCTCGCCACAGGGCTGCTTGAGACTCTAAGTGGTACAGAGTTTACAACTCTTCCCATTCTACTGACCCTTTTACCCCTCAAGTACTCTCATCAGTTCAAGCTCCTTCTTCTCTTATTGTGCAAATCCATTGTCCAATTCTTCCTTATAATCCAGTTTTCTGCTCCTTTTTGCTCATCCCTTCCACACACAGAATGTTATTAAATTTGTCTGTATGTCTGCACTTAAGTTGTGGGTGCTACTTTTTCCAAGTATGCTCCTTAGTCCCCAATGCAAATGGGGACTTGGAACAAACAGTGTGGCTTAACATCATATTCCAGACCTCAGGCCAGTTATCAGCATTCTTGCTAGGCTTACAAAGCACTTTCACACTTAACATTTCATCAGATGTCCATAGAAACCCTATATAAAGCATGGTATGTATTATTATCCCCATTTTATTTTATTTATTTTTCAGGTGTACAGCATAGTGGTTAAACAATTATCAGGAGGATAACTTCATAAATTTATAATTATTATCCCCATTTTAAAGATGAATCAAATCTGGCCAGGAAACACTAATTGAGTAGTTATGATATACTAATGTCAATACTAGGAAAGGAAGATATAGATGTGAGTATGCCACAGGATGGTCCCTTAGGAGTTAACAGGCTCATGGAGATGGCATCATTAATATTATTTGCTCTGTCCAGCCATCTTTCCTTCTTCCCTTTCTTCCTATCCCCTCTCTCCTTTTCCCTTCTCCTTCTTCCCTCCCTCCCTCCCTCCCTCCCTCCTTCCTTCCTTCCTTCCTTCCTTCCTTCCTTCCTTCCTTCCTTCCTTTTCTTTCTTCTTTCCTAGAGAGATTCATCAAGTTTATGCTAGATATTAAGGAAACATAAGGGAAACTAAGAGTGCGTGAATCTTAAGAGTATACATAGGTAGGCATTTTCAAATGTGCTCTAATTTTTAACCTTCTAAAGAATCTTCATAAGTAGACATTATCATCACCATGTTTTACTCCCTTTATAAAATTAGGCATGGCTAAATGATTTGTTAAAGGTCATATACTTGAGGGAGTAGGACCAGGATTTTAATCCCAATCTGCCTATTAATTCAGATTATCTCACCTCATAGTAGCAGGCCAAGCACATAATCGTGATCCAACACAGCGAAATCAAGTGAATTCAAGTTTCAGTAGGAGCGGTTGCTACAGGGGGACAGGAGGCTGGGGGGCAGAGAGAGTGTACAGAGGAGGAACTTGGGCCTAGAAAAGACAATAATGAGCCCAAGAACACATTGTGTGTGTGTGTGTGTGTGTGTGTGTGAGAGAGAGAGAGAGAGAGAGAGAGAGAGAGAGAGAGAGAGAGAGAGAGGAGGGGGGAGCTAATGTTCAGATCTTCTAAAGTCCAGTCCAACCCATGTGGCACATTCCTGGGCTGATCACTCTCCACTGTTTGAAATTTATATTCTAAACTTTCAGGACTTTTTTTCAGACAGGCCCAGGTGACACTAGAATCTTCTTCTTGCAAAACACAGGGGTTCCTAGAAATTGGGGTCAAATCTCGTTTTTTTTCTATTTTTTGTCTGTTTATTTCTGGGCATGCTGGTTTGCGGGGAGGTCTGTTTCCCTAGGAGCCTAAAACATGCTCTGAATGTGTGGGAAAAGCTCAAAGCCATTTGGCTCGGAGCTTCCTAAGAAATAAAATAGGACGAAAGCCTGAGAGGCAGAAGGCATGGACAGTTTTTCCATCTACTTGTGCCTCTGAAACACTAAGAGTGGTTTATTTGGGTGTGATCAGCTAGAAGAATTAGAGTAGAGGGCAGGACTCTGTTCCTCTACCGTCCTCTCTCTGCACATCTGCCCGTCACTGCTCACGCCTGCTGGAGCTTCTTCCCATCTGTTACAAGTATGTTTGGCCTGGCTGGTTCCACCAGTAATTAAGGCAGGGCTCCTTTCTAGAATTCTCCTTAATATAATATAGAACCTGGCAGGCTTAAGGAAAAAAACAGCCACATCCTCACAGATGAGTAAAAATCTGGGCTTTATTTATTCTTTTGTGCAGATAAGCATCAATTAAAGAAAGGCAAGAAGGCCTGGGCTCTGCGTCCTAACTTGAGAACATCCGTGAGGAATCCACACGTTCTCCCCGTGGAGTGTGGCTGGAGTTGAGATGCTGGGACCAGCCCACATAAAGATCTACAGGCCCCCTCTGGGGTATTCCTTTGTAATGGGAGGAAAACTTATTTCGCTAATAGTTTTGGTTTTGCTTCAAAGAATAAAGCACTGCTGGGCTGGTAGTAAGTCTCCTCTCTCTCAAACTGGGAGATACCAAGTCTGAAGCTAACCTAGAACGATAAGAGCCACGGAAGTCAGAAAATCTAGGTTCTGCACCTGATTGGTCTGTCGACTCGTCACCACTTTCGAATGTCAGAAAACGACTGCAACAGGTCAGATCAGAAATGGCATTTGCCTGACCTGTGCGCTGCCTCTGATACCTCCCGCGTTCATGGTAAACATCGCTAATCTGTTGTGACCTTCTGTCATGATTTGCAAGAGTGTAGCTTCAGGATTCTCAACACAGTCCATCCCAGTAGAGAACAGCTGTCTAGTAAGCCTCTTGTTCACCTCAAGAAGAGATTATCTTTTATAGCCTTTCTAGATTTTTTAAAAATTCTACTGCCAGAGAAGAATATTTCTTCTCTTCATCCACTTACATATTTTTCTTTGGAAGGCATGTCCCAACCCCACCCAATGAATGAAAAGCCACTTCAGCTGCATCTTCTTCAGGCATGTATGAATTTATCCACAGTAAACTTTCAGCAACTTTATAAAATTTGGAATTAGTGCAGATAAGAAACCAAATGTTTGGATACTAAGCCGAAAAGCATTTGAAGTGTTGCGTGTGATCCATCTGAATCCAAACACACTTTTGGCAACCTCACACACAGACTCTCAAAACACACTTTCTTCTGGTATTTCTGATTGAGCCATATAAACGAGCAAGGAACATGCTCCACACATGACGCAGGCCTTTTCAGCATCACTGATCACCGCCAATTTTGGCACTGAAGTGATCAAGATTCAGGAAGAGGAAAGTAAATATATATATATATATATATAGAAACACACTTCCCTTTCACATTCCCACATGGGGTAGGACAGAACGCAGTGAACTGGAGACAGGTGGGATCTGGTATTCGAACAAAGCAGAAGTCCCAGGGTGGACTAGGAATCAGGGAACATGAATTTGGGTCCACATTCTACCCCTATCTCATTGTGATACTTTGGATCTCTCTCTTCTTTTCTTCAGATGCCCAGCCCTCGGATACTGGGCACCCAATCTAGCACTTCTGCTCTGTGATTCTGTGAACCTTTTTCTTGGCTTCTGAAGGGTGAATGGATAAGCCTGGGATTCCTTAGAGCTACTCTTATTTACATTTTCTGCATCTTCAATTGTTTAGAATTTGAGCAGGGAGAAGAATGCTCTCCAACCTTGTTTTCCTTTTACTGCTCCAAGAAATTAACCTGATATTGTGCCTTCAGTCATATTCAGGTTTATAAACAGGAGCTTTCTGAATGTTCAAGTGGTATCATTGTAATACATACTCTGGTGCATTTGCTAAAAAACTTGCTATGAGGTTTGCACACTTCAGGTTTTCTTAGTTCACACTTCCCCACCAAAATCTCACTGTCCAGAATATTCTCTTTCCATTTTTCATATACGTAAATTGCACACACCCTTCAAAGCCCAGCGTTTTATCTCCTCTACAAACTTACCCAGATCAAACTCTTATCATCTGTTCCACTCTTGATTGTGAACATCATTGCCTTTATTGCTATTTTGCTCTTTTATCATTTGTCTGTCTTTTTAACCTTTTATTTGCCCCCTTTACACACATAGTGATTTACATGGAGTTTAAAGCTCCGCCTGGAGGGGGGTGGGATCTGCTTGATCTTCGGAGTTTTAGATCACACTTATTTTGAGTCACTTATTCCCCACTTTCCAATAGGGTCTGTGGACACACAAATATAATTGAAAAAGGACACTCTTCTTAAATTTCAAGCACTGTAGTAGGTATGATTATGTATATGTTTTTCACTTTTAATATTATAATCACATCTAGATGATACTGTATTTTGGTTTTTTGAGTTGAGATAACTGAGAGTGGGGGCACCTAACAGACAGGGCTGACTCTGAAATTCAGTATCGAAGGACTCTAAAATTCATGCTTCTTCTACCACCACACGCCTCATTCTCTTTTGGTCCCAATCCTTTAACCAGAATGTGGAAAAAGTCACATATTAAAAGTGCAAAGAAGGGTAGCAGAGTTAGTAATAGAGAAAATAAAAGTATATTTTAAAAAATCTTGGCCGAGCAAAGTTATAGCAATTAAGTGCCAAAAGCGGCTTTGAGTTTCCTGGAAGTCTAAGCAAAGAGAGAAATATAATGAGTATCTATCTCTTGGCGTCTAGTAGAAGAAAACATAGATAGATACACATGTTTTCCTGGATTTTACTTCTGAGATGAACTTGTCACAAAAGATACTGAGCAATATATTGGAAGATGTTCTCAGTAGCACTTTGATCAAGATTCCAAAAGATGTTCTACAAACATCTGTTTTTTATAATAGCAAGAGTCTGTATGAACACCCAGAGACTAGTGCTAAATCATAATTCCAAAAAGACAATTCATTAGGGGGCCCAAAGAATGTGGTCCAGGGATGAGACTTTCTCCTGATCTGGCCTAACAGGTAGGTAAGTTGTGGGGAATTTTAAAGTTTAAAAAGTTAGCATCTCTTAGCCCAGTATTTTCTTGAGATGGTTAAGATTTTGTTTTGTTTTTGCATGAAAAATGAAATGTGTGATATTTTTCTTAATTTTTTGTATGGGAAAAATGTTAATTGCTTCATAGTTACATAAGGATGTGGTTGTTTTGCAAACGCTTGTTTATAAGACTCATTGAACTATATTTATAAACAGGAGGAAGATACAGAAGAAATAATTTGGTGTGGAAATGTAGGCTTTGGGGGTTCTTTAGGGGTAGGGACTGGTCAACAAAGCCTTCTCTAAGGAGGTGACATTTGAGCTGAAAACTAATGAAAAATTAAGAGAAACCATGAATAGCAGGTTCAAGGTACAGATATTGCTCAGAAGATTAGCTGACCTCTCTCTGAGAATGGGTCACAGTAGAGGTGACAATTGAAATAAATATTGAAGAGTGAGTTTTCCTAGGAGGCGAGAGAGAAAGACCTTTTGAAATGAAGAAACTGTGTGTTCAAAAGCACGGAACCAAAAACATGAACCAGCAACTGCCTATGCAGTTCATTTTAGGTCGCCTCCTTTGGTCAGAGTCTGCCCGTGCAGGACTGGAACCAAAGGATCAGGCTAGAGGTCAGCAGAGTCAGACGATGAAAGATCTTATATGGAGTGCCAAGGAGTTTTGGTTTTATTCTGAACAGGATGGGGTCTGTGTTTGGGCAAGACACTTGTGCCTGATGGCGGAGAGTCGCTGGCAGGGGTGTGAATCTTGAACGTAGGGAAACAGTGAAGATGCTACTGTGGCACTACAGCAAACACAATGGAGCTGGACGTGAGGAGCGGGTGAGAGTGAGGTGGAGTCAACGGGCAGGACTGAGAGGTATTTAGGTAATAGCATCAGTTGAATTGAGTAACTTATTGGCTGGAGAGGAAGGAATCAAGGTGACTCAAGGTGAAAATAGTAAGAACCACGGGAGGTTGAAACACAGGGCCCGCATCTCCCAATAATTTGCACAGAGCCGGACTCCTGACAAAACCTTGATGACCCACTGTTCAGTAAATAAACACTTCTGTCTTGGGTGACTGGGAGAACAGCAAAGTTGCAGTCAGGATTCAACTAATGAAGCAGAATTGAGGACACTAGCTGATATACATAAGGCTTCTCTAGGACTAGGACATATTTATCTAGTTATAATAGTGGAACATCAACTGAGCTCTTACAATATGCTGGGCACTTGGTTTAACACTGTACATTATGGTACTGCGATCAAAGGTCATGATGCCTCGATGAGCAATGGACGATTACTCTAATGGTCATCTCAGAGATGAAGAAATTCAGGCTCTGAAAGGCTAAGAAAATCATCCGTCACACAAAACTAGCGAGTGGCAGAGCCAGGATTTGGACCGAGGTTAGTGTGATTCAAAGCCTACACTCTCCAAAACAATACCTGGAAGTTGAGAGAGAACAACTCATTCAAGGTCACTTACTAAGCAAAGGTTTCATAGGGGCTGGAGCTATCACTTTCTCTTATACCACACGTTTGGACTGAGAAGGCGAGCTAAACCATGGTGAGGTTCTACTCTAAGACTCATGCTGTAGATAGGTGCAAACCATTTTGAAGAAAAATGCAAAACTGTACAATTCACAAGGAAGATACCAGTAAATGCTCTATATCTGTTAAGTCTCCTCTGACTTCACTACTGAAGATGGCAATGGGTTAAGTGAAGAAGAAAGAGAGTACGATGGGTTGGGTTTCCTCAGTGAGTACCAGAATAAGAGTGATTTCATTCTTACTGTAAGTTGCTGATCACTAAAGAATTTGGCAGCTGCAAATTATATTAGTAAACAAGAGTTTTCAGAGAACACTGAAGTTTTCACACTCTTAGTTAACTGATATTTACAGGGAATGTTGGGGTGCATTTACTCTCACAATTGCACATGACTGCCTAAAGCCAAGTTTCTATAGTAATGGAGGAGATGGGAGCCAAAGCCTTAGAAGATACAGGACAATTCTTTCTAATTATCTCTGTCAGTGACAAGCAGAAGAGAGGTGCATTGACAGGGGGACATCGAGCATCAGTAACAGTTCAGGGTGACGTTATCCAGACCCAAATTTTACTTCCAACTGCCCTTCCAGCCTCTTCTTAAGGATTTAATGTGCACAGTACTTCATGAGGAATCCCATTATTTACTGAACAGTTCTAGCTTGTAAAGCCAAGTTCATTTACTGACCAGGGTCTGTTAAGCTGTAATTTTAATTCTTTCCTAAGTAAACCCTCTTTCCTCACAAAAATGCTTCCTCACATATTGGAGGCTAGTTCTTATATCTCACAATGTCCTTTCTCTACAAGGTTTCAGAATGAATAGCTGAAGTCACCAATATGACAAGAATGTAGATAAAAATAGTTTTCATTTTTGGAGCACATTCGACCCTATTCTAGATGTGCTCAATAAAATATCCTGCCTGGCATTTTATATAATCTTAACTGCAACTAAGAGAGGGAAGTAATGATTATGTCCATATTATAGGTGAGGAAATTAGTCTCATGAAAGTATTTAAAAATGTCCTCAGTTACTGTGAATAAATGGTGGTTCTAGAATTTGAATTCAGATAGGTCTGAGTCCAGATACTAAGATAATTTTCATATACCAAATTATCTTTTGAATTTTACCTACTTTGACTTTTTAACCTTTTATTTGCCCCCTTTACACACATAGTGATTTACATGGAGTTTAAAGCTCCGCCTGGGGGTGGGGGGTGGGATCTGCTTAATCTTCAGAGTTTTAGATCACACTTATTTTGAGTCACTTTGTAGGGAAAGTTATAACCAGATGAATCATCTAACATGCCTCTTTCTTAATCAGTGGCACTTTTCAAAAACATTATTTTGTGGTGATGTGAAAAAATAAACATGAAAATAATCTGGGCTAGTCAAGTTAAAACTATCCTCTTTTAATTCTCTGTTTGTAGGAGTAAAGGTTAAGATACACTTAAAAACAATAAAAGCCAATTTGGCATCACAAACTTTCACAGTCATCATATCCTTTAACAGAACAATTCATTCATACTTTATACATTCGAAGTGCATTTTATTGAGCATCTACTAATGCGGGTATTTTTCTAACTCTTTGGGGCACAATGATGAAAGATTCATGAAGTTCTAGTATGGGAGACACAAAGTACATTTATACTATAATAAGAGAACGTTCTAGGGTGATGGACCAAGCAGAGGTGGACTCGGGTGACTGTGTGAGGGGACATGAAGTAGTGGAAGTGGAATTGGTGAGCAGTTCTGGAATTCGGGATAAATGTGAAGTTGGGGCTGGCATGACTCGCCAAATGATCTACTACGCAGATCTGCAGCACTAATTTCTTTCCTAGAAATTTATGCTAAGGTAATAACCATGGATCTCCTCAAAGGTACCAGAAAACCATTCAGGGTTTAAGATGCCAAAATGTTAGAAATAACTTGTGTTCCTGAAACTTTCAACCTAGTTAAAAAAATTACGAAAAGTCCTGGAATGATGTAAACAAAAAATTAGCAGATATCTTGTCTGGATAGTGACTTCTTTTCAGTTATTATTTTCCTTTCTTTTTTTTTGTCTGAATGTTAAAATTTGTTTAAAATGAGACCTTTTGTAAAACAAACAAAAAAAATCAAAGTTATGTTTTAAAAGTAAACCTGTCCTTATTTGACTGTGCTTTTGCACAGCAGGGTCGACTGACTTTCCATTTAAAATGTATCCCAAGAACTCAATTCAGTTGGACATCCTGTGTGGACTCCACAAATACTCATGATAGATTTACTATGTAGCAATATGAGTCCAAATGAGGCTGACACTAGGATTCATACATGTCTGGAGAGCTGGCCCGGTGCATGTTTATTTATGTGTGTAGTTTGTACTGGTTGGAGGGGGTGGAGTGGGGAAAGCCTCAGAGAAAGAGGAAAGGGGGGTGGTGAGAACAACTGGGTGCCTATGATATGTCTGGCATGGTCCAGAAACTGAAGGAGCTCTTTATTCAAAAGGGCATGCTTGGTCCCCAGGAGATAAAACATGGCACAGAATGGGTGCAAAATAATCTCCTCACTCAGGGAGAGAACACAGTCAAGACTGAGCATTTTGAAGATGCTTGAGAATTTGCAGGAAGAACCAGTTCTGGGAGCATCCTAACATATTAGTACCCTCGGAAGTGCAGAGCATCCCTCCCCAAGTGAATTCATCCTCACCCAGCATAAGAGAGGGGGCACTGGGAAAGTAAAGGAAGGGCATGGAGACACGATAAAGAGCCTGGAGTGAGGGGGCCTGTTGATGAACTCATGTGTGACTTCTCTCTCCTGCAGTCTTCACAGAGTTAACAAACAGAGATCTAGAGTTGGGATTCTTTGTCATGCTACGTGACCCTGTCTATGTGCAAAAGGCAGTATAATGTCAGGGAATTGAGGTTACAACAGAAGAAAGAGTCTGAGTCCCGAAATCCTAGAAATGAAGAGAGTATTGGAAGTTTTCTAATGCCTTCATCCGACTCCACAGCCACCCAGTGAGATAGTTTTAGTCCCTGAATAGCACCTTTGATGGGACCCACTGACTCCTTTTTGGTAGAGCAAAGTAATCTCTCTTCTCTCAGTAATGTTGGTTGGACCCATGACAGCATGGCTAAGAAGACGAATATGAGTTGGAGCTAAGGCCCAACCTGTGCTCTGTGTTCCAAACTGTGTGCCTGGCCTTGGCGAGATGATGTTTGTTGTTACTGTTATGTTTAATCTTCCAAGACAGAGCAATTTTAAAAATTAATTTTCCCTAAAGAATGCAATTTTTCTTTTAATTTACTCAAAGCCACCACATGTGCTCAGTAGCACCTGCACATGGGCCAGGTTCAGTGACAATCCTCACTTCTGTCTTTTGGGCATGTGGCACACTGCCAAACAGTTTCAGCTCTGACAATTCCAGGAAAAAATCTCAACTCTGCTATATAGCCATCTCTATAATTTTATAGAAAACGATCTTCATAGCAAGCCCTTCCAGCTCTAAGTTCTTGACTCTATCATTCAATTCCTCCACACATTCTAAGACATTTTAACAATTGCCCAACATAAGTCTTTCCTCCTTTCCAAAAAAGCCCTCTTCGATCCCTTCATTAGTGTATGGCCCTGTGTCTATCCAGTACTTATTTACAGCCTCTTTTCTCTCCAGCGATCCCAATGGAATCCTGGGCGCAGCTTTATTGTACATCTCTTTGGCAGACATGCACACAAACAAATTTACATGACTACAGAGAATTTTTGCTTGTTTCTCCCTCTACAGCTGTTCTCCAATTGTGTTTTTTTTTTCTTTTTTGTGCATTTGTTTTCTTCCTTCAACTTGACTATAAATTCCTTGATGGTAATGCTGTGTACACAGAAGACACACAATAAATGTGCTGACTGATTTAATTCTTTTGTTACTCAGTGCCCCCTGCCCATTCATGCTCTCTCCCTCTCCGGATCACCTGGTTAAGAAGGTTCTTGATTAAATACTTCCTGAATGAAATAATGAACCAGCATCAACTAAATATAAGGTGTTACTGTAATAATTGGCTGGGTCCAACAGATACTTGGACACCATGTGGAACTCTGTGGCAGCACTGGAATGCCACTGGATATATGGAGGTCTGGCAGAGAGCTAACTGCGGTTGGATCTGGGCACAAGAGGGTGAGGGTGGGAGTGGGAAAAACTAAGCAGGAGTCATTATGTCTGGGATGGAATGGAAGATCTGAGCAGGGAAGAAAGCAGCTGCACAGCAGACTGGCCCTTGGCACTGAAAAACCAGGTGTAAAGACCAATAACAACAATAGTAACAGCAGCAATAAAGTGATAATATTAAAAATAGACTATCCCATAGTTTGACGTTAGCTTATTTTCTGAGGTTGCCACATCTTCATCCCAAATATGGAAACTGAAATGCATTTTGCAAAAAAGAAAATAATAAAAAAGCATATTAAATTCTAATTAATAATAAGCACACAGGAGGATTTGAGGATGGAATAGAGTTAACTGCAACTCATTTTGAAATGCAACACAAATAAAATGGATTAATAGAAGGGCAGAGTCTAGAGATGGCTAGATAAGTGATAAAGGTAGTAAAGCAGAGTCTAAATTTTATAAATATATATACACATATATAGAGAAAGGGTGAGAGGGGGGTTGATTAAAAATTATTTCAACTTTTCTGTATGTTTGAAAATTTTCATAATGCAGGGGGTGGGCAGGGTAAGGGAGAGTAATGGGGGCAGATGGGGACAAATGTAACTGAAAAATAATGAAAAAATTAAAAAAAATAAAAAATAAAAATAAAAATTTTCACACAAAAGTGTTTGGAAAAAAAGCATTGTGGAGTAATTGCTTTAGTTTCCTTTAAAACCACCATGTTGAATCCTGCCGTCATCAGAGCAAAATGAAGTTCATTAGGTAGAGTTTTCCAGAGTGATAATAATAAATCTCCCTATTTATATAGGGCTTTATAGTCAACCCAACACAAAGTGGGATGACTGAGAGGAAAGACTCTGGAGCCAGACTGGCTGGTTTCTGGCTGCTAACTGTAGAGGAGTCATTTAACTTCTCTATTCCTTGGCTTCTTTATTTTTTAAATTTGTATCAATATAACAATGCTTCCTAGAGATGTTGTAAACATTAAATAAAGCCGTAAATTTAAAATGCTTAGAAAGTGCTAGGAAACTAATAAGCTCCATATTAATGCTAGCTATTATGATTATTATTAGGTCTTCCCATTTGCTTTTTGGTATGAGAATCAATACTCTGCTTCACAGCTAAAGAAGCTGAGCTTCAGAGGCATGTCTCTTGTCCAAGGCCATGTAAATTTGTCAGAGGTAATACTAGAACTAAACTAAAGTCTTCTTCGCCTCTTTCAGAATATGCTTCTCCAGATCTCCCAACTCCCATTAAAACGTTCAGCCAGCTCCAAGGCAGAAAGGAATACTAAGTGCCCAGCAGAGTGCTTGGCACATGGTAGGCACTTAAAAGTAGATGGGTGATAAATGTTCACTTATAGCACTTATTGTGTCTGCTGCCCTGCTAAGCACTATACATTATCTAAAGTATCCTCATAAAAGCTCTGAGAGTTTAGTTTTACTACCCTTACTTTCCAGATGAGAGCTGAGGCTTTAGAAAGGGTATCTATTGCCCAAGATCCCACAGCGAGCAAGTATGAGCCATAGCTCCATCTGGTTCCAAAGCCCATGCATTTTAAACAACACTGCAACATTTTCATGAATGAAGGGGCGGCTGCTTCAAAGCTTAGCCGAATGATAGAAATTAGGAGACATGAGCCATTCTACCCTTAATCCACAGGGCTCCCCCTGGGTCCTTCTCATCATAGATGCATTGTATTACTAGCAAATGTGAATGTTTTGATGAATTAGGCAAACACTCGAATTGCCTCTGCATTGCAACATCTTCCCTTCAAAGGCCAGGGAATGTAGACTGTGCGTTCTTTGTCCAGCTTGTCTGAATGCGTCAACGCTGTCTGGGAGGCACAGAGGTGGATGCTTTCCTAGCAGGGGTGAGGCCTCTCCTGCATGTCCAGCTTCTGTATTTGTAACATTGCCATGTTCTGTACCACTGGGCCAAGGAATGAAGGGGCCCATGGTCCCAGCCACCTCAGATTACGCAAGCCAAGAAAAATGTGCAAATCGCATGAGAAAAGCAGGCAGTCCCCAAACATCTTTATTTGTTCATGTCTGTGCCCTGACGCTTTGATTGCAGTCTTGCACTTAGAAGTTCAAGATAAGTATCAGCAGCTGGACGCTGGGTAAATCAGAGGCACAGACTCTGTGTAAATACTGAAGTTTCGAAAGCACGGACTTATGTCCAACAGCTTGGAGCACAGCACCCAGTGGGAAGGGAGGGGGAGCGGTGGTTCTGGCTTTGGCAAAGCTAACTTTCTGAGAAACTCGTGGACATGTCTGTGCATGTCTGAACTTGTCTGACGAAGCCAAGCAGAGAGTTCAGGATCTGCCAGAGCCAGATATGAGTGGCCTGCTTGCTCAAAACCAAAAAGGAATAGTCAAAGGAAGTGAAGGATTAGGATGAAGAAACAAAAGCTTATGGGGCTGAATCTGCTAACAGAGCAGAAGTTACTGGGTGTGGGATCACAAAGCTGCCATCTATGAATGGCTAACACTGATAAGATCCTACGTTAGGCTTTTTATATCCCATTTTCATAGTGAACTCTACCAGTAATCCTGAATTTGGATGGAATTTGCTGCACTTTATAAATCAATTTTTAAAAAGGAAACTGAGGTTGGGTGGTAAAACAACTGTCTCACTGTCAGGAGCCAGAAACTAAGAGGAAACAGGGTTGTAACACTCGCCCATCAGATGCAAATACACAGAGGGTGACCTTAAGGTACACCCTGACCAGTGAACGTGGATTTAAACAAAGAAGATCCCTGAAGCTTAAATTTCCTTACAGCTAGAATAAATAACAGCCATTATACACCATTTTACAATTTTCAAAGGGGTTATATCATCTATATGTGCTGGACACAGATGCAATGAAAGTGCCCAAAAGGGTTTTGCCTCTAGAATAGAGGCAAATACTAGCTGTAAATTTCAACTAGTAAATACATCCCTTTCCTCCCTCTGCACTGGAAGGAGGGAAATCTATTTGAAAATAACAAAAACTAAAATAAGAACTAGTAAGAGAGAGAGACAGAGAGAATATTCGGTGGTTAAATATCATGAGCTGCCACCTTCTTAGCATAGTATGAGCAGAGACGAGTTTTCTATAAGATCCGTCAAGGACATACACGAAGACAGACTGGGAAAGCATGGGCAACCTGGGAGTGACAGTAACCTGGCCAGGTCAGCTTATGGTCAAGAATGCGCGTGCATTAGTGAGTAAAGTGAAATAACAGGTAAATTAAGGTTAGCAAGGCTGCAGCTATGCTGTGAAGCGGGGTCCCCAACCTCTGGGCTGCAGACTAGTACTGGTCCAGGCCTGTCAGGAACTGGGCTGCACAGCGAGAGGTGAGCTTCACTGTAATGCACTTGAATCACCCTGAAGCTATCCCCCAGGCCGTGGAAAAATCACCTTCCAGGAAACCATTCCCTGGGGCAAAAAAAGGTTGAGGACTGCTGCTCTAAAGCTTAGTGTGTTATTTAGGACCCACTGGCTACAAATAAGATAATCCAATTCAAGGTAGTACAAACAAAAAGAAAAAATGCGAGAACTAATAAAAGCACATAGGGGTTTCTCTTGGAATATGCTAAACATAATGCAAGTATGGGGAACAAATGAAAGGTGCTGGAAGAACAGGAGGGGTGCTGGGATACTGGAGAGGATGGCAGAATACAAATTCTACAGTTCCTTGCTTACCCCACGAAGGCACTCAGATTCAACTCTAAATGCAACGAGGAGCCAAAAAAGAGAAGTAACATGGTCAAGAAAAAGAAAATGGGGTGATCAGATAGAACAGTCATTTGATCTGCAGTATGAGTTAGAGAAAGGAAGGCATCGAGGGCGACTGCTGATTTCTCGGTTATGTCTATGGTAGTGCCATTCACTGTGACTGGTAAGAAAGAAACGGCAGCAATGAGGTATGAGGAAAAGGGTAACGAGATACTTAATTTTGAACAGATTGGACTTGAGATGCCTATAGGTCCTCCAACAAATAGCTGCAGGCACTTTGATGTATGAGTGTATTCTGAAGGAATTATTTCAACTTGAATTACTAATAGGAAGCTGCCAGCACAGAGATGGTAACTGAAGCCATAACAATGGATCAAGGCGTCTGATGACATAATAAAAGATGAGAGGGCAGGGAAGAGAGTCTAATACAGAACCCTAAAGAGCGAACACAAACAGCAGTTATGGGTCAGACACTAAGAAGCGTGCCTTCCGATTTCACAAGAGTAGACAGAGGGAAAAGAGGAAATTGGAAGGAGGTCACTTCCAGAGTGGCAGCGTGAGGACTTCTGAGAATCTACTCCACCAGCAAAGCAAGGAAGACAAGGAAAAATTGCCAAAATCACCGTTTTCAGAATTCTAGAAATTAATCAATAGCTTGCAGTACTCTGAAGAGTGTTTATTGAAGGAAAACAGCTGAATCTTAGTAAAAACAGCGGGCAGCTTTGTGGCATTTTAACATGCCCTAAAACTATTGCCTTACTCCCAAAAAATTGCCATGAAAAACCAAAAAACCCCATAATCATGGTAGCTGTGAAAACCAGCAGCCTAGCAGGAACAGAGTTTACAGAACCCCTGAAAGCCCTATCCGTTTGGTTTTTTTTTTAACCCTCACCCCAAAACAAGTTTATTGATTTTAGAGAGTGAGGAAGGGGGCGAGGAGAGAAACATCGACTCAAGAGAGAAATATTCTTGCCGGAGATAACGTCAATCAGTTGCCCCCTGTATGCACCCTGACTGGAGATCAAACCCACAGTCTGGGTAAGTGCCCTGGCCAGGTATCAACCCTGCACCCTTTCTGTTGTAAGGGAGGACGCTCCAACAGACTGAGCCACCTGGGTAGGGCCTAGAAGCCCCATTCTTAAAGAATTATTACTATTTGATCTGCCTGGCAGCCTCCTGGAATACCCTATTCACAGGGCTTGTCTTTCTTTGACCTGACTCAAAGACTCCAGAAATGTAAGTTTGTTTTAATATTTAAAAATCAATCAGGGTAATATACCATATTAATTAAGGACAAAAACTACATGATCATCTCAATATACATATAAAAAGGATGAACAAAATCCTGTACACTTTTATAATGAAATACCTCAACAAGCTATAAATAGAAGTGAACTTCTTTACCCTGAAAAAAGGCATTTATGAAAAACCCACAGCTAACATCATACTTAATGGTGAAAGACTAAAATCTTAGGATCAGGAATAAGAAAAGGATGCCATTCTCACCATTTCCATTTGACTTTTGCTGTAGGTTCTAATCAAGACAAGTAGTTAAAAAAAAAACTAACTAAAAGTCATCTGGAAAAAATAGTATGAAACTATCTATGTTTGTGGATAAACATGATTATTTACATAGAAAACACTAAGGAATCCACAAAAATGTGTTAAAACTAATGTGTGAGTTCAGAAAGGTTACAGGATATAAGATCAATATGCAAAAGTCAATTATATTTTATATACTTGTCAATAAACAATGCAAAAAGAAAATTAAGAAAAAATTCCATTTATGATAGCATCCAAAAACCCCAAAGTATCAGGGAATAAATTTTTAAAAATGTGTAAGACTTATAGACTTAAATTACAAAACACTGTTGAAAAAATTAAAGAACACCTAAATAAAGAGAAATATATCCCATGTTCATGAATTGGAAGACTTACTATTGTAAACATGGCAATACTTCCCGTATTGAACTACAGGTACAATATAATCTCTATCAAAAATCTCTCTCAAAATTACAGTTAAAAAAAAAAAGCCAATCTCAAAATTCACAGGGAAATACAAAAGAATAGAATAGCCAAAAACAATCCTGAAAAAAAGAATAAAATTGTCCTGGCAATGGCGTGCAGCGTAGAGGGGATGGGGGGTGAGGGGAATGGGACAACTGTAATAGCATACTCAATAAAGTATTTTTTAAAAAGTTGCCCTGGCAGGGTAGCTCATTTGCTTAGACCATCACCCTGATATATCAAGGTTGCAGGTTCTATCCCCACTCAACGCATATACAAGAAGCAACAAATGAATGCATAAATAAGTGGAACAGCAAGATCGATCTCTCTCTTTCCCCCTCTTCTCCTGTCTCTAAAATCAATAAATAAAAATTTTAAAAAAGAACAAAGTTAAAGGACTCTCATTTCTTGATTTTATAACTTACAACAAGCATATAGGATTCAGGACAATGTGGAACTGGCATAAGACAAAGCAAGATCAATGAAAGAGAATTGAGTCCAGACATAAACACTTATGTATATAGTTAACTGATATTTAATAAGATACCCCAGAAAAACCAATAGGAAAAGAATAGTCTATTCAACAAATGGTACTGGAGAACTGGACATCCACATGGCAAAATATGAAGCTGGACCCTCCCCAACACTATACAGAGAAGTTACCCTAAACTGGGTTATAGACTTGAATACAGTTATGTGTCACTTACTACTGGGGATATGTTCTGAGAAAAGTCTCTGTAGGTGAATTTTTCATTTGTGAACTTCACAGAGTCCACTTACACAAACATAGATGGTCTAGCCTACTACACACCTAGACTGTATGGTATATCCTAGGTTACAAATCTGAACTGCCTGTCACTGTACTGAACACTGTAGGCAATTGTGCCCAATGGTATTTCTGTATCTAAACATATGTAAACATAGAAAAGCTATAGTAAAAATATGGTACAAAAAGATAAACAGTGGTGTATCTATATATGGTACTTACCATTAATGGAGCTTTCAGGACCAGAAGTTGCTTTGAGTGAGTCGGCGAATGAGTGGTGAGTGAATGTGAAGATCTAGAACTTTGCCGAATGCTACTGAAGGCTTTATAAACACCAGCCCGCAGGCCCTACTGCTGCGTGTCAGAAGTAGAACGCTGAAGTAGTCTATGCTGCTCCGTAGAAAGAATGTCACTGGGCTGATTGGAAATAATGAGGAGAAACTGGCTGGGTAAGATACAGATCAAATTTGACTGTAGGTAGGGAGCGAAAGGTGGCCTGAGGATCCGTAGGAATAAGGAATTCAGATGAAGAAATAAAGGAACAGGGGGGGTTATCGTGGCCATGTGGCTTTGGCTATCGCATGCTGGGCCAGTGGTCAGATTAAAGAGCTCTGCAATAGTTGTTAAAAAAAAAAAAGAGTGTTTAAGATGGAGAAGATGTAAAACTGAGGATTCAATGTTTTTGCCTATGAAAATTTGTTTCTGGCTCCATTGACCCTATCTGGCATAAAGGACTTCCTCTGTCAATCAACTGATTAAAGATAGGAAACTTTCCTATGTTTCACATCATTACAACCTGAAAATATTTTCCAAGTACAGGGTCAGGCTGACTCCACACTACCATAGAAAACTTTAAGCGAAAGTGTCAGTGGCACTTAATACTTGTGAAGGTGGTTCCTGTGGCCCTGTACCCTTGCTCAGGATATTAAGCCCTCAACAAAAAATTTGCAGCCACGCACTCTGAAGACCCTCTAGCTAGATCAGGGAGGGCTATAGTGACCTCTGAGGATGTAGGGCTAAAGGGACGGTGTCCTTTGTGCTCAAACAGGCCAGCAGCTGACTGATTGGGATGTAATATGTGCATTCAAAATTGAGGCGCTGTGCCGGAGATCCATGGCCAGGCCTTACCGGTATTGCTCCCTTGGAGAAAACCACAGCCCTCCCAAGCCCATATCCTTCCATTCCTTCCAGGAAGTTCAGCTCTGTTATAACCTTACGGGACCACTGTAGTATACGCATTCTACTGTTGATGCAAATGTCACCATAAAGCACATGGCTGTGTTAGAGATGAAACTACAAAATTCTCAGAGGAGAAAAACATTTGTTAGATGTGACAACAAAAGTATAAATGAAAAGAGAAGAAATAGATGAATTAGGCTTTATTAAATTTAAATTGTTTTTACTTCAAAGACACCACCAAGAAAATAAAAAGATGACCCACGGGATAGGAGAAAAATTTTTGCAAATCACATTTCTGATAAAGGACTTCTATCTAGAATACATAAAGAGCTATCATAATTCAATAGTAAAAAGACAAATAAGAATTTTAAAATAAGCAAAAGGCCTGAATAGACATCTACTTCTCAAGAAGGTATAGAAATGGCTCATGATCTTAAGAAAAGATACTCAACATCATTAGCCATGAGGAAAATGCAAATCAAAACCACACTGATATACCATTTCACACTCCACTAGGAAGGCTAAAATTTAAAAAGACAGGTAATTACGAGTTTGGCAAGAATATGGAAAAAATGGAACACTCATACATAGCTGGTGGGGATGCTAAATGGTAGAGCATTTGGAAGTTCCTCCACATGTTAAGCATATAGTTACTATATGACCCAGCTGCCCTACTCTTCAGAATATAGCCCACCCAAAATAAAAACATATCCCATTCAAAAACGTATACACAAATATTTATAGCAGCATTAATTACAGTATCCCCAACTATAAAGAAACAACACAAATAGTCATCGACAGATGAATGTATAAACATAATGTGTGTACCCATATAATGGAATATTATTCAACCATAAAAAGAAATGATGTACTGATACATGCTACAACATGAGTGGACCTTTAAAATACTGTACTTTGTGAAAGAAGTCAGTCCCCAAAGGCCACATTGGATTATTTCACTTACATAAAATGTCTAGAAGATCCAAAAAAAAAAAAATGTCAAAAAGTACTTGTATATTTGTGGTGGTCAGGGACTGGGTAGGAAGGAGAATTAGAGGTAGGGGTGGGTGGGGCTTGGGAAAGTGGTGGTGGGAAAATGTTGACCAAAAAAAAAAAGAAATGACTGCTATACTATACGGGGTTTCTTTGAAGTGATGTAAATGCTTTGGAATTAGATAGTGGTTGGTGTTTCACATCTCTGTAAATATACCAAAAACCACTGAATTGTACACTTTGAAAAAGGTGAGTTTTATGGCGTGTGAATTATAACTCAAGAGAACTGTTACAGAAAAAAGAAGAGGAAATGAGGAGACATGGTGACAGCAGTGTCAAATGCTGCCAACAAATGTATTTATATTAAAACTGAGGAATATTTATAGGATTTAGCAACAGTGAGGTCTTTGATGAACTCAGTCAAAGATAGTGGAGAGGCAGGGCAAAGCAAGTTTAATTCATCAACCAGTATCTATGCATTGCTTATAGTACTTTGGCATGTGCCATCAGGATGAGGAATGGATGAAGGGGGGAAAGCCATGGGGCCAAGGAGGATGAGGAAGGGAAGACTTGGAGTGGAGACGATTTTACAGAAGTTTGGCTGCAAAGGGCAGACAGCGAAAACCTTGGTAATCAGAAAGAGACCTACATTTAGGTTTGTTTAAAGTTTGTTAATGTGGGAGAAACTCCAATATCTATCTTAATATGGGTGAACGACTTTCTCTTTGGTGCCAATGGGAACAAGTCATGGGAGAAAGGAGGGTGGGGTTGATGAAACATAATAGGGAGGCGATAGGTGAAAGAACAAAGTTTGAGAGAAATTCACCAGAGCACCGACAGAAATTATCTTTAGATAGGACGGAAGGGACATAAGCAAAATTTCTTGTGTGTGTGATAGGAGAAACAGAGGAAAGATGGATGAAAATGCACCTTATCTTGAAGACCGGCGGAAGAACAGTGAAAGAATTTTCCTCTGCTGGCTTCTATTATAAGGGAGGGTTTATCTGTGAAGAGCCACAGAGTACTGGAGCTTCTAGACTTAAAGTGGAGGTGCTAAAATAGCTGCGAAGGAGGAAGCCTGAGAGTAGTTGCAAGTATGGGAGGCACAAACGACTGCCCTCAGTGCCCAGGGCTTGAGTGAGGCTTGAGGCTATCAGTCTGTTGCGGTTTCAGTCCACAGTGCTGGGCAATGTTTTCAGTCTTCCGGTGTTCAGATGGCCACAACAGTAAGGCAGGTTTTTGCATTTATCCAGGATAGTTTTCCCACATTTCCCAGTGAATGTTCTATGGTGAGGGAAATGAAAGCACCTGCTTGATAAAGGAGTCCTGTAGTGCAGACACCCATAATCTAAGCTGTGGGAAAGAAGCAAAGTCAGGGTATGGATGATGGATCAAAGAATTGGAAGTGCTTCCTCCCTCTTTCCCAATCTGTTTTTATGCCTATCCGCCACCTTCCACTAGCCTTTTTTTTTTTAAATTTCTATTTCTTAAAGAGGTGCTTGTTTAAAATTGCTTTTCTGCCCAGATGGTTTTGTGCTTGATGGGTAAGTTCATGAGTTCTTGGAGAACTGTTAACTCACTTGCACCTGCATAAGAATTAGACCTGTTTAGGAAAGGACATAGTCAACTCACGGTTCAGCTTTAACAGGGATTCTTATTTGATGTTCACAGTAACCCTGTCCTACAAGTGAGGCAAAGAGAAGCATCAACTCCAATGTGTTAGGGGAAATTTGAAGGAGATTCTGGGAGGTTTAGGGATAACCCTGAACTATGAAGTACATGGTTAGAATCTAGGCCTGCCTTGTTACACCTTTATCCCCTGCTGACAGGTAATTTAATTTATAAATGAGAGCACATATATTTGGTTCAATGAAGAGAGTCCTACTTATTGCAAGGGGTAATATTAATCATAGAAAACTTGAAAATCATTATCCACCACATATTTGAAATATAATTATTATCCTATGGATATAGTCCTTTGTTTGTTTCCTAGTTCATCTTTTTAAATAAGTCATTTATTGATGCCCCTTCCTCGCAAGCATTTTCTTTAAATTAGGACCCAAATATGAGGTGGGAAACATCCTAAGCTTGTTATGAGAAAGACCACTGCCCGCAAGGGACTTGAAATCCAACTGGGAATATAAAACATATCTGTATATACACATGTTTGATTATATAACATATGTTATGTTAAAAAGAGTTGATTACTTATGTTAACTTTTTAATTAACTTTTATGTGATGACACAGTTTTCCTAGCAAATTCATTTGAACATCTGTTTCCTCTAGTACTTAAAAAATCAACAAAATTTTTCTTAGCATTATTATATCTACCCAATACTTAGATTAAAATTTTTACTAGTCTCTGAAATTTTGATGGCAGGAATTGTGGCATTTGGTTATCTTCAAACCTAGTGCTGGTGCCTAATAAATGTTAAATAATTTTAACTGAAATGCTAAACCAAAATAAATACTAAATCTTAGAACAAATTCATATCTGTATTGGCTTCTATAGATCAGCTAATTTTTAAATGTTGAGACACAAAAATCCATCCCTGCTTAATAACTTTGTGACTTTATGCAGGTTATCACGGCACTCCCAGATATCAGTTTTTCCATTTGTTTAATGGGGACGCTTTTATACTCTCCTTACCTTAGAGAGGTGTTCTGAGGATCAACTAAGATAAGTGAAAATTCTATGAATCAGGTAAATGTACAAAAGTTGTAAGAGGTTGTGAACAATCTTATTTACCCAGAGAGAAACACAGCATAAGATATTATTCTATAGATTCATAGGCCTGCTATGACCTTTCAAAAACTGTTATTTTATAGGTAAAACCAGGAAATATTCAAAGGGGATGTTGAATACACACACATAACACACACATGCATACTCGCAGGCACACACACACTTGTTCTTTGAGCATGAGATCAAAGAATCATAATATCTGTGCCCCTGATATGGGGGAATCTAAAGAGACTAAGAGATGAATCTAATCACTGATGGCTATTACTAGTCGGTCACGTAAGAGAAAAAAAGGTCCTTGAATGTTGCTACTTAGGTACTGTTTTTAAATGCTGCAGCAAACAATAATTAACATATATCTACCTTTCAATGAAGATTTCTCAGCCTCTGTAATTTGAGTCTGAATAATTCCTTGTTGGCAGATAGAGAGAAGCTGCCCTATGTATTGTAGGACACTGGGCAGCATCCTGGCCTCCACCTCCTGGATGCCGGTCGCACCCCTGACTGAGAATGACAACCAAAATTGCCTCTAGAGCTTGCTTAATGTCCCTGAGCAGGGGTGGGGAGATTACCTCCAGTTGACAACTGCTGCTTTAAAAAATATGAACCAACACATTCATGCAATACTTTGCGTAACAGATTAAATATTAAATTCTCTTAAAATAGGTTATATGTTGCAGTCCCCACAACTAAGGCTTTGAGAAGGTTAATTCCTTGCCTCAAACCACACAGCTGGGACTCAGGGAAGCCAGAACTCAAGCCAAGGTTTCCGGTGCCCCAAATTCACGGCGCCACTGTCCATCCTGCCACTTTGTATTGTGTACTCTCAGGTGGGAACCTGTTAGTGTCATCATGTCCTAACCAAGCAATCACTTCCTAGTTCACCACAGATCCATGAAGAAACTTCTGGAAGTGAAAAACATGGCAGATCCTCTTCTTCCCTCTTACTCATTTGCCTCCTACCCATTCTTTCCTGATTAATGAGACAGTAAGGGTTTGGCTTCCAATGGATCTTGTTATTCTATTAGATGATTGGTGTTCAATGGCATGGGTGAATGGTCCCTGCTCCATCGGGCCTGAGAGCCCCCCTTCTTTTGGACTAACTCTCTCTTACCATGTGCTTTCTTTTCTTGGCATTTGTTGCTGCATAATAAGTTCTAAAGGGGGTTTTGTCCCCTGTGGGACCCCTGAGTCTATTTTTTAATCTAGCCAAAACTGGGAGGTAAAGTGACCAACTTGTTCCTGTCTAACTGGGACTTTCGTGATTTTAGCACTGAAAATCTCAATCCCAGGAACCTATGTCCGGACGTGCAATTATTCTCTCCTCATAGCTGACAACTAGAAATTTCCATTATCTTAAGGTAATAGACAGCTATTAGTGCTCCTTAAATTTCTCTGAGGAGAAAAACAAGAGTCATTATCAGGTTTTCTACTTAATTCAATTCACATTCAATTAATATTTATTGAGGGTCTTTAGTGGACTTGAAACTTGCACAGTATCCTTAATGAGGTAAAGTCTGAAAAGTTCAATCTTCCCTAGCATAAGAAACTTTGAAGTTTCTTTTTTTTCTCCTTGCTTTTGAGAAATTCTCATCGCCTCAGTGCACATCAAAGCACATTCAAGGGCAAAAGGGCTTCTTTTCCGTTATCTAAAATACCTATGGTATTTTATGGTGGGGCTATTAATGTACTATTAATCCATCCAGCTCTAATACTTCCAGACAGATGTGTGACATGCTTAGAACATGTCTGCTGAGTGTCCTACTGCAAGTAGGCACTTTGGCTTTTGTCTTTAGAAAGCAAGAGTCTATTAGGGAGCGTGGGAACATTAGTGACTCTGATGTAAGCAGCTAGCCCCTCTTTGCAGCCACTTTTATATTTCAAATTTCCAAGAACCTTTGGCGCACCAGAGAAACAACAGCACTGGGTTCTAATTTCCAGGATTTCCAAACTCTGAATTTCTCTCACCTGCTCCTTTATCGATTACTTTATTCATTCGGCAAATATAATGGTACTAACAAGGGACACAATGATGAATAAGGCACCGCACTTGCTCTAATGGAGCTGACAATGTGATGAAGCAAATAAGGAAATAAAAATATGGATGCAGGAGAGAAGGTGTAACAAACACATGGGCAGCTGCAGTGGAAGCACAGAGGAAGAGCACCTAACCTGTAAGGAGGGTCAGAGGAGACATCCCGGAGAGGTGACATCTGTGGCAGCCTGAATACCGGTGAAGAGTAAAGGGGAATTGGCGGGGTGGCGGGTGCATTGGGGATGGGGCATAAACAGGTTGCAGGCCCAGGACATGCTGTTACAGAGTCGAGGGAAAATTATGCCACTCAACAGAATCAGCAGGAACATATTCCGAGTAAAGAATAAAGTGTATTTTTTTTTAAAGTGGCAAGGAGTGAACGTGAAGGAGTACACAGGACCAGAGTGTGAGCTATGTGTTTTGTTTAAAGGGGATATGCCACTGAAGATTTTAGGGAAGGGTTAGAGCTGGTGCCTGCATTGGTTTTGAGAACTATGCCACATGCTTCATTGTGGGAGACAGATGGTTAAGAAGCAGCCTCTGATTGTCCAGTTTACATGAGAGGCAAAAATATACCTTGGACCAGGGCAACACTAGTAGGATGGAGAGCAGGCAGTAGATATAAAATGACTTATTTTGAGGGAAAGAGATTTTTTTTAGACAAAGAAACCAAGGCCAATGGAAAAAAGTTGACTTGTCATATGTGGACCTCATGGGAGGATGCCATATAGAACAGCAGGGCAGGGCGGAGGTTTAGGAGATAGACGAGCATTGTCTCAGGTTAGCCACATACTAGATGTATGACCTTGGATGAGTTACTGCAACTCTGTGTGCCTCAGTTTCCTCACATGTAAAAGTAAGATAATGTAACGACATCCTAGTATTGTTTCCAGGATTCGATGGAATGGTATATAAGGCACTTAGTTCAGTACTTGGCACATAGTGACTACGCAATAAATAATCCTATTATCGTTATCATATATTATCCTTCTCTTACCCTAACTTGGCCTCCAACAGGAGAGGTGGTGGTGTGGGTGGTAGTTGTTTATTTCCATTCCAGAGTGCAGGAGACGGGGGAGAAAGACTGGCTGGATTCTCTGATTTTTTAAGAGTTGGGCATGGGTGGTGCTGAACGAAATAGCTGGGCTATATCAAATCCAGTGCATACTCCTTCCACCCCTCTTTCCCCTTCTTCCAGGGGAAAGCATGGAAGTGCCAAATTCTCCCCATCCCCAGTGGGGCTTCCCCTGGGAATTTTGGGAAGCATTTGCTTATACACAGATAGAGCCAAAATTTGGTGTTGCCCATTATAGTTTGCCTAGTCAAGACCAGGGACACACCTTGATCTCTTTGAAGTCGGGTGCAGTTCTGACTACCGAAAGAGTGAAGATAGTACTCAGAAGAGCATGAGTGGTGTCATATCATCCAGAAGATGCATGAGTCACTCCTCTGGGGAATGCCCTGGGATAGAAGGAAATCATGCAGCAGTAAGGTGGGCACAGGGAAGTAGGGCTCTTCCTTACCATACTGTGCCTTTTAGCCCGCAAGGCATTTGGCAAACTCTCAATAATCAGTTACTGATTATTAATAATGGGGTATAGGTGTGTCAATTAGAAAGCTGTCTCTCAGGCTATATGGAGTCCACATTAGAAGGGAGTGCACCTCAGAATATGCTTCTTAAAGGGAGCCCAGAGGACCACATTAATCACTTGACCCCCATTATTTTACTTAAACCTTGCTGGGAATTTAGGGGGTCTCCCAAGTTCTGAAGATGTAACCAAGTTATGCAAAGGAGTTAGGAAGACTGAGAGCAAGATGTTGACTTTATTACTGAAAGAGCTGTTTGAGAATGTGCAACAGATTCTTCCAGAATGAGATAGAAGTGTACGGTTGGTCACAGCAGCCCTAGACATCCCCGGGCCTCTTAGGCATGTCCAGGGCCTTTACTACCTAGTTTATTGCACGACAGAAGGGGGACCAGGGCTCAAGTTCTCAGAAGACAGAAAGATCCCAAAAAGAAATGGGCTGGTGCTGAGCTATGAATTAATTCCTCGTTCTCTGTGCCAATTAGATCAAGGGGTGGACAGGACCTAGAGGTGTTTGCCTACGGGTGACTCTCCACATGGAAACATACAACCTTTCCCTCAACAATATTCTCAACTATCATAGCAAAGAAGTGCAATTAGTTTCACCTTTTTCCAAATGAGAAAGCTGGCGCTCAGACAGCAAGGAACTTGCTCTAAGTCATATAAGTAAACAGCCCTGGCTCAAATTTGAAAGCAGGTCTGTGAGCAGATCCCTCAAGCCTAAGCAACGTGCTGTATTACATCACTGCCTCATTCTCTAAGGTGGTCACTCCAATTCCCAGTGTCAGTTAAAAGAAATTTCTTTAAAAGGATGCTGATTTATTAACTCACTACCTTTATCCGAAGGGTCATTTTGCTGGCATTCGAATGGAGATTGATGAGGGCAGAGAATGTGACAGGACTCTGCTGTTTGAAGTACAGGGGGAGTTTTCTTTGTAGCTGAGGAGGGATGGAGGATGTAAATTGTGAGAGCGAGGAGATTGGTTGACAACGCTCCCCTGGAGAGGGTGTGCCCTTATTATGTGTTACAGAACCAGATGATCTGGGTGAAAATGCCTCCCCTCAAAGTCTTCTCCCACTGACTCACCTTAAAAATAAAATCACTGCTTTGTGCAGAAAGAACAAGTAGAAAGCAGTATCATTTTTGATCACTTGGGGTCAGGAAGTTATAGCTAAATCGATCTGCTTGACATTTTCTATACTTTTCTGAAAATATCCTCTGCCCATGAGAGAGCAGGAACATAAGAACCTCTGTTCACTGTTCCTGTCAGCCAGTGTTGTATGTGACAGGGCAGGACATGATAAAATTTTAACCCAAAGGCCTGGGCATATGGCACCTCACATCAAAAGACTCGCAGGACCCTAGGACATTCGTTTTACCTTTTGGAGTCTCTTTTCCTTCATAAAATCAGTTGCCTTCTGACTTACCCAAGTACACTGGGAACTGTGCTCACAAAATAGTAGGTTAAACTCTAGAGCAGAGTAGCAGTAAAGGCACAGACCTTGGAAGTGAGTAGACTTCATTTTAATGGCCATATGACTTATTGACATTGGGTGGTCGCTCAGCCTCTTGGAAGCGCAGACTGATTACATGGAAAACATGAGTAATAAGACTTGCCCTCTCTCTTCTTCTGGGGATGCATGAAAACAATGTAAACAAAGTACTCTGCACAGTGCTTGACACATAATAAATGCTTGCTAAATGGTGGCTGATTTTATTATCATGGACATATTAGACACTGTCATTATCATCAGGTCCCAAGTAAATAGGCATTTATGGAGTAGTGTAAACAGAGAGACTTTATGAGAAGGAGCCTCATAAAACTCATTTTTAAAAGCCCTTGAGATATTGAAGATGACACCTCCCATTATATTACATGTTAATCTTTCAATGAGGATCCAGGAAAAAAAATTAATTTCAGCCTTAAAAACAGCAAATAACTGTTTTCTCTTGAGAAGTGTTGTTTGAATCTTGTAAATGACTGCATTTCCTCCATTCTTTCAATGCTAGGAAGCTCATATTAAAGTGGGACAATAAATTAGCCCACGTAAATACCGTTTTATTCAAGGGCTCATTATTCTAATGCGAACACTGTGGCCCACACTGATGTGTTTTATGTGTTTGACACAATTAGTCTTTCCCTCATATTTTGACCTCTTTTGTTCTTGACAAACTACTCTTCTGACTGTTTTTCCCCTTTTTTCCTCTGGCTTTTTGCACTCTAGTGCCTTTTATGTTCCACATCATCATATTTAATTCTCCCGGAAATGTTCTGAAACATACTTTACCATTATCTTCATGTTTCTGAAAGGAAACGGAAGCTCTGAATGATTTGCATCTACCTGAAACATTAGCCTTCCACACTCTCCCCCCTCCCTAGATGCCTTCTCTGAGTGGTGGGATGCATTGATGTGGTTTGGACAATAATGATACCAAACAGTATCAAACTTGTATCTACATGTTTCTTGAACACTGCAGTATTATTTCCAAATGCCTCCTAGATGTTCTACAGACACTCTAAATTCAATGTTGAGAATCAAACTTAGCATCACGCATCTGGAAACCATTCCTTTTCCTGTAAACTCCTTCTTGCCTAATAAAATTAATGATTAATAATATTTTTGAGCATTCATCATGTTCATGGTATTGGGCTATGTCTTTTAAATGCACTATCTCATTTAATCCTTACAGTAATTATAGAAGGTAAGTTTTACCATTTTCCATAGCTGAGAAGTATGTCATTTGCCCAAGGCTACAGTTGTAGCCAGTCTGATCCTGCAGAAAAGATATTAAAACTAGAGCCATTCCTCAAGTCATGTGGTCTGGGAAATGTTTTTCTCTTCTTTTTTCCTGGACACATGCAATTAGTCATCCAAACCTGGAATTTATAAAACCAATGGTTCTCAAACTTGGCTGCACAATGGAATCATCTTTACAAACTTTTGACACCCTGCCCAGTTGCTTGGAAATTCTAAATCCCTCGGTTTGGGTTGTGTCCTGGGTATCAGAATTGTTTAAAGCTCTTCAGCTAATTTACTGGACAACCATGCTTGAGAACAACTGACTTTAACAGGGCAGAGTTCTGATCCACCTTTCTCTCTTGGTTGTACATGCTGAGCTCTTTGTCCTGAGCAGGTCGCACTGTGCCGTAGCTTCATCCTCTGCTCCAACTGCAGCCCTGGTTGGGATGCAGAGTCCTCCCATCCTGTAGGATAAGCTTAGATGTCTCTCTGAGGTCCTCCTCATCCAGCTCCATCCTGATAAAGTCAATTATTCCCTCCTCCTTGCCGTTAAAGCATAAAGCTCTTAAAATACTTATAATTTTTATATTAATATCAGCTTTGCTAGATTGTGTGAGGACAGGTAATGTTCCCTTCATTTTTCTTCCCTATAGATACAGCATATACTATACAGTACTCTCCCTCTTATTTTGGGGGGGATATATTTCAAGACCCCAAGTGGGTACCTGAAACCAGGGAGAGTACCAAACCTGATATACACTATTTTTGCCCTATACATACATACCTACGGCACAGAAAGAGATTAACAACAGCAATAATAAAATATAACAATTGTAACAATATACTGTAAAAAAAATGTTATGTGAATGTGGGGGCTTGCATTTTCCCTAAAATATCTTATTGTACTGTACTCATCCTTCTTCTTGTGATGATGTGAGCTGGTAAAAGTGTCAACCCTATTCCTGAATCTGTGGAACCATCCCTCACCTGCAGTAATGACTTGGTGCCATTCCTTTCAGGGACTCATCTGTAAAGTGCTACCACTATAGCAGGGGGAAGTCAGCACAAAGCCTTGCCTTTAAAGAGCTTACTTTCCAGTGTAGAGGGGAAAAAGAGAATAAACAAAAAAATAAGATATATAGAATATAAGAGGGTAGTAAGTGTTATGAAGAAAAAAAAGGAAGGGAGACAGAAAATGATGAGGTAGGATTTCAATTTTAAGTAGAGTGATCAGCTACATCCTCCACGAGCAAAATCACATTTAGATGAAGAACTGAAGGAGGTGGATAAATCAGCCATGTGGCTATCTGGGGGACATAATTCCAGACAGGGGGGACACAGAGAGGGCCAGTGGGGCCAGAGCAGAGTGAGCAGTGTTGGGGGGTGGGGAATGACTGGGTGGTGAGTTCAGGGAGGAACACGAGGAGAAATGGAGTAGGACCCTGCCAGCTGACTTAAGGACTTTGGTTTTTACACTGAATGAGACGAGAACCTGTTGGAGTGCTAAACAGGGGCAAACTGGTCTACCAGAACCATTCTGGCCAGAGTTGAGACCTGGCTCATAGCCCAATGCAAAAGAAGGGAATTAAGCTGGAGGCTTGTACCAGGCAGGTAACTATAGACATGGCAAAGACTAGCTGGATCCAGGATATATTTTGAAGATAACTCAAGCCAAGTATCTTTTCAGATTGGTTATGGAGTATGAGCAAAAGAGGTTTTTGTTTGTTTGCTTGTTTGCTTGTTTGTTTTTCCTGGGCAATAGGCAACATGGGGCTACCATGAACTAATATTGGAAGTTCATCATTGGAATGGGTTTGATGGGAAAGGATTGGGAGTGTAATTTTGAAAATGGTAAGTCTGAGACATTGAAGCAGAGCTATGAAGTACCCTGTTGTATATGCCAATCTGGAGTTCAGAGATGTGGTCCAGAATGAGGGCAAAAGAAACTGCTGGTGAGCAGAGGATCTTTGGAACAATAATAGGGAATGGGATCACTCAGGGAGTGAATGAAGAGAAATGGGTGGACCAAGGGCTGAGTTATGAGATACTCCACTAACAAGACTTCAGGCTGATGAGCAGAAGTCAACTAGGAGACTGAGAAAGATCTGGAAGTGAGGAGCCTGCAAAACCAGTCTGTATAATGTCTTAGAAGTCAAGTGAAGAAAGTCTTTTCAGGAGGAGGAAGGAATGAACTCAGTGAACAAAAGGAAGGACTGAGAGTTGAGTACTGGGTTTAGCCATGTGGGTGTCAGTGATAGCCTTGATAAGAACAATTTCTGTGGAGAGGTGTCGGAGGGAAAATGAATTAATTTCTGTTCACCAGCTGTGGTGCACTGTGCAAGTTACAGAGCCTCAATTCCTTCACCCATTCCTCCCTTCCTTCCCTCCTTCCCTGATCTGTGAAGTGGAGTAATTACATCTATTTCATGAGGATTATCTGAAGTCATTGTATGTAAATTATGGCAATACGTGGCATGTTCTTAATAAAAGATAGACCCTTACCTGCCCTTTCTGGACCCCATGTTTGTGCCCTCAGTGACTGGTATAAGACCTACACAACTCCTAGTGAAGGCCACTGATGAGGATTCATTAGGTCCATAATTTTCCTTCTGGTGTAAGTATCTGGCTATTGGTTTATATCAAACAGGGAAGCCTGTCTGTTAAAGATGAGGATGAATGCCAGGGGCCATGGCTGGCTTTTCAGGAAGGAAGGTTCAGGCTTTGGAACTCCATGGAGCTTCTGACTGTACATAAAAGTTGCAACGGCTTCTGCTTGGAAGTGGTGATAGGAGATCTGAGAATAAGTGCACTCTGTCCAGGACAGCCTTACGCAGCATGATTTCCGGAGCAGAGTGCCAAAGTGCTTTCGTAAATGACTCCTGCCTTGTATATGCAACATTTATAAAAATAAACATCTGCAGGAGGCATTTGGGAGGAGGCCAAGGCGGAGCACCCAGCAAAGGGAACAGATACACCAGAGAACTTAGAACTCCCAAGAAGACTATTCCTTTTCAGAGGAGGGAACAGAAGAACAGTGGGTGTCAGGGCGTGTGTGGGAGGAGAAGAATGCGTGAGTTTCAGAGCTTCAGCTCTGTCTTCTCTCAGCTTCTCCCTCTCATTCCCTATCTAGTACCTCACCCTCTTGCTCCACTAGAATGCATGATTCTTAAGGGGGGTGGTGGTGCCAGTTTTTACTCATTCTGGCCTTGGATTATTTATTTAAAATGACACCTGTGTGAAGCACCCACTTGGTGCCAGGAACTCTGCTCCTACAACCACATCTATCATGCATTAGACATTCCATAATTAAGCATTCCTTCGTCTTTAAATATTGGTACTGATTCGTTCCACTCAGATTAGCAAAAAATGTCACCTCCTTATAGAAGCCATGTCTAAACCCCTACCCCAGGCCGAAGGAGGCTTTCTCTTGCATGCTTCATGTCTCTCTATGTCCCCTCACTTACAGCTCTGTAACAGAAGCTCACTGAGGGCAGGGATTTAGTTTGCTCACCTGTATGCCCCACTGCCTAGCACAGTACCTGGAATATGCTAGGTATGTCATTAATATGAACAAATGATTAGCACTCATTTCATGGTCATTTTAGTCAATTACTGTATGTCTGTCTCCATTACTAAACTATGGTTTCTTGGTTGAAGGATGGTTTCGTTTTTTTCTAGATTTCTCCATTTTCTAGCACTTAGAAGGTGCTCAGTAAACATTAATGTTATAAACATTTAACCAAACTTCTCTCCTGTGCTTAGAGTCTTTGTTAAATTAGCCACTTTACTAAGTTTATTAAATATATATTATAAAAATATGAAATAAAGCAGAGAACGACAGTATAAGACCATGTAAAATAAGGGAGGTATAGCCATCATGTTCATCACTGTCAGCAACAAACACTCGCTACTATATTTGCCAATTCAAATTACTTATTGCACACCTACTATGTGTTACTACCCTGCGAGGCACTTTAGAAAGAACGAAGGTATAGCTTTGGCATTCAAAGAGGTCAAAGGTTGGTGGCAAGATCGGCGTACTAATGGGGGCGGTGGGAAAACACAGTCCACTCAGACTGATGTCATCAGAGAAAATCTTCCAGAGGAAGGACCAGTAAAACTAAAGAATGACTTAGAATAAATCCTCCATTGAAGTGATGAGTAGTCTGGGATTGGGCAAAGGGTAGAGAATGAGGGGAGGAGGGGAGAAAGAAGTTTGCCCAGGCAGAGGGAATGGTGGTTATCACAGAACATAAGGAATAGAATGAAAGGACATTTGAGGAAATGATATAAGTTCAAAATGGCCAAACCCTAGAATGCCTGAGGGCAGGGGTATCCGGAGGAGAAAGCAAAGCCTGTATCTTCTCACCTTTGATTTTCATAAACACACAGAGGCGTGAAAAAGATAAGCAATTCACCAGAAAGACTAGTGAAGTCATGCTTAGAGAAGCTGTCAGATGAAGCTCTCTAGTTGCTGGAAGAACTGGGGCTAAATCTCAAATCTCCATACTCTCAAATCCAAATCACTGAACTAGTAATGAAAATTAGATAACATCTCGTATACCAATTACAATTAACTGGCAGTGGACTTCTGACGTCAGCACTTGTAGAAGGATTCGGTGGTTCCATCTGCCTCTATAGGAAAGACAGCTAGGATGCACTCAGGCTGTCTGCCCTGAGTGGGTGAGGGAGGACCACAGGCCCACCTGTCATGTACCAGGCATTTCCTGCAACCGCACTGTGCAATTTCTCAGCTACACCAGCCAGACCTCTATTTCTTGGTGAATTCTTTCTAAATGATCATGATATTTTATTTACCTCTTTTCCTTGTTTGAGCATTTTCTCACTATGAAACACACCAGAAGTTTTCCTAGAAATCCAGAAAACTGCTAGCATGAGCCAGTCAGAATGATGATTGTGAAAGCCTCCAAATTCAAAAATGGTTCACTGGAGTCAGGCAAGCCAGGAGGAATTCTTACCATTGCTTTCCTCTCCCTGACAAACCCCAGACTTGGGAACTAAAGAGAAGTAGGATGACTTAATAACAGATATCTCTACAGTGATTACCACCTTCAGATGATTGCTTGTTCATTGCCATAGGATACATTTTAATTAAAGAAGCTTTAAACATTAAAAAGTGTATGGAAGCTAAGGTGTCAACTCTCCCATGGTAGGATGCTGGTACTTCTCTGTAAGTACTTACCACGTGCTTCCTTGTTATTTTGATAGTATATTTCACTTAGTAGGTAATTTAGTAAATATTTATGGAATGAAGGAAGAGATAAAAATAATTGGTGAAATAAATATCTAAACAAATGAAGGCAGAAATTATTGACCATTATCTAGTTCCAATGAAGTTTTTTGAGGGGAGGAATCATGCATTTTTCATCTTTGTGTTGCTATAGAGTCTGTCACAGTATCTGATACATAATGCTTTTTCAGTACATGTATACAGATTAATGAGGACATTATCTCTTCTAGCAGAGTATATGACATCTGTCCAGAAGGTATCCAGCCATGTAATATGAGAAAGAGAGATATTTACTGAAGATACAAGAAACACTGTACATAGGACAACAACACCTCAGTCCCCTTCAAAGTAGGCACCTTGCAACAACTGGTAGTTCTCCCAACTGCCAACAGCTGCCCCATCATATTTTCCTGAATCTCATCAATAGTCTGGAATCTTTCCTTTCAAAGGTGATTTTATTTTTAGGAAAAGCCAGAAGTTGCAGGACATCTGTAGAGGGGCTGAGTCACATGGGTGATTTGATATTTTGCCAAAAAACTCTGACAAGATGTGATGCTTGAGTGGGCACATTGTTGTGATGAAGTTGCCCATCACCAGCTGCCCATAGCTGTGGCCTTCTGAATCATCCAAATAGTTTCGGCAGAGGAATGTTCAAGCTTAATGCAAAATTTGATGCAGATTTGTTGCCTATTTGCTCAGTCATTTTGAATGTGATGACCACACAATACACATGCTCACTCAGTGGTGTCTCCCACCCCCACTGACTAGTACAGTGAAGTTGCCATTGTTCACACATATGCATTCCAGTCCACTCTCCTTGGCTGCCAGGTTACATCGATGTTGTGCAAACTGTTCTCATTAGATTCACAATAGCTGGACTTTTTCTGGACAGACCTTGCATGTCTCTATATACTCTGAAATATATTCCATAAGTTCAGAATATATGAAATTTATAAATTATATAGTATATGTTACAGTATATACTTTCCACAGATCCTGTTACAGAACCTGGTACTCAGTAAGATTAGATGAAGCAGTGCATGTTTTATATTATCTTGAAGGATTCAAATTTATCCACAAGTGGTTCGCAGATATAAAAATTAAATAGGAATAATCCTATACTACTAGGAATAACCACTTGTATCAGAATATAAAAATTAAGTAGGAATAAGTCCTATTTCAAGACCAATAATGGCATTTTCTAACAAGTCCTATGGGTGGTTCTGATGCGCACAAGTCAGAGAACCGCCTTTTGAACTGAGAGCTACTTACTTGAGGGCAAGATTAGGTTTGTGCTTGATGCTCCAGAGAGTAATGAAGCCCAATATCCAGCATATAATGGCTCTTGCTCATTGACTAGAAGACCTTTCAGGGGTTGTTTTTTGCACCTTTGAGTGCCTCAAGTATAATGATCATAATGTCCAGCACACAGTGGCCCTTACTTATTGAAGGGAGGAGTTTCAGTGGCAGTTTCTTACAGGCTATGGCGACCGTCAACCTGGTTTGATATTTCACACTAAGCTAACCAAGGGAACAGACGATCTCACAAGGGTGAAGCTGTATGTCATGGTTATTTTCCTCAATGTGCTTGCAGAAGTTAAGAGAGAGTGCCTCAGCCTTTGTAAAACAATGAGCTCCCACCATTTCCTGTTGTTCGAGACTGAATTTAAGGAGTATGCTACTGGTATCATCATTACAAATCTCTGAGCTCAACAATGTTACCTAATAAGTTGACTCTGAAAAGACTCTGGGACAGAGGTCTGCATGTCCGGAGTTCATTAGGAAGTGCTTTGGGGAGATTCACCTGTGGGGACTGAAGGCTGTAGAACTGGTCAGAAGAAGGAACTGGGCTGTGATGCGGTCACAACAGAGGCCTCCGCTGATCCCACCCGAGGCTCTGGAGCTGGGATGGCCCTGCTGACTCTTTCCTCAGGAGGCAAAGGGCCAAGCCTTTGACCCCACGTTGAAGGGTCACTGAAATGGGCTGACTCATGACCTTGGCTCAGGAGGCTTTCTATTGTGCATGACAACTTGTAGCTGGAGAGCTGACTGTGATCAGTTTCAACCTCCAGGCAAATGAATCCTTTAGTCCTGATAGAGGGTTTTTGCCTGGTACATTGCAGACAGAATCCAACACACAAACTGTCTATATAATTACTATCTCCACAGAATATTTTTGGTTGAGGGTGGTGCAGCGTGTTGCAGTTAATCAGAGGCTCTGGGGTCAAGATTAACAAATCTGAATCATGACTCTTCTTTTTACTAGTTGTATGGCCTGCATAAGTCACTTAATTTTTCTGAACCTCAGGTTTCCCTTTGTAAAACGGTGATCGACAATACCTGGCTCCCAGGACATAATATATGCAAAGTATGTCTTCCTCTCCACCTTCTCCCCTTAAAGGTTACTTACATCAGTTTGACATTCATTCATTCATCAGGTTTTGGTTAGTTTGAATAATTATATTATCTGTAAACTAAAATGACTTGGAAATCAGTACAGTCCTATCTCCTGAGCATGTTCTCAAAATTGGTATCTTTAAAAAAAACATTTTAAAGGCAATATATTGACAGGTTTTACAAGCATAATGAAAAGTAGTTGAAGGAAGCAATATAGAATAAACAATTACTTCTTGTGCCAAATCTGTTCTGTGTGATTGAGATTTATTGGGAATAAAGTATGTGGGTCTCTTCTTTCTCTCAGAGTATATATTCTAAAATGTGTTTATGTATTTTTTTACAATTTTAATAAATGAATAAAGAAATTAGAAAGTTATAAGTGCCATAGGGGGAAGCAAAGAAATTTTGAGGCACAATGCAACTTGCATTTTAAAATAAGATGGTCAGAGAGAGCTTCATTGAGAAAATGACCTTTGAATAAGAGCTGAAGAAAGTGTGGGTGCCGGATTAGAAGTAAAGAATTTCGAGTTAAGATAATAGCCAGTGCAAAGGTCCTGAGGCAGAAGCATGCCTGTCAGATTGGAGGTATAGCAAAGGGTCAGGCTGTGAGACAAGTAGAGAGAGTAATGAAAGTGAGGCACCTTGACTGTCCTAGCCTCTGTACCAACTCACAAGGGCTTCTCCTCAAGCCCTTCCTTGAGTTCTGCTGGAATGGAATGGCTCCATGCTTTTTATGTCCCTCTTCACTTTCCAACTTCCCACATACACAGCACACTACATATACCATGGCATTTTACTCCAGCTACCCTCTTGCGCTATAGAAACCACAACAGAGAATTTAGTCTAGAGAAAAAAAATCACCAGGACAGAATAAAAAACATCACACACACGCACACACACACACACACTCACGCAAAGTGTAATGGAAGTCAGTAAGAGAAACTGAGCTCTCATATTTCCACAGCTTGAATGTTTCATTCTGGAAGGGAATTTATAAAATGGAAAGAAAAGATAATAATTTGTGGTATATATAATGCTGCCTCTCAGACATCTTCCCCTATGATCTGGATTCCATTCGGATTGAAAATTTTGGTAGACGTACTCACATTGAGTGGTTCCCGTTGTTTGAATTCATACTAATAACTCAGCTTTAACACCCTGAAAGGATTTGATGATGGATCTCAGAATCTTGTATAAAAAACAGGGCAATGTTAAAAGCTTGACTTTCATGTTTCCTGGGATCTCATTTCTGAGTACTTGTAAGTAAGGAAAATTCTGGATCCTTCCCCCATGTCCAGCTGGACCTGAAAAATGTCAGTCTTTGATAAACACAATTTTATAATCTAGACCTTTGATGATTGTGGCTTGGTGCATGTAACAGCGTTTAGTTCCTCTTGAAAAGCACATTTTTGTTCCCTTTGATTTTTACCCAATGTCTCTAATATGGACAAAAAAGGGACCATGTACTAAACCTGACAAACTCAGGGGAGGCCAGCATGATGGGCCCCACAAACTCAGAGACAAAAAGTAATCACATAGGGTGGTCTGAACATAAAGATTTCCAACTAGGACTACAGCTTCCTTGACAAAGGTCAATCTTTACCTTAAGGGAGCCTGCCTCTTGTCTTTTTTGCATCTAAGATAACCCCTCTGAGGCCCAAATCTATGTCTTATGGTTCTTGAATCACCATCCTGCTCTTCACTAAGAGTACTACTTTATGTTAATAATTAAGAATTCAGCCTCCAGGCCAGGAAGTTTCCAGACTCTTTTACTCACTAGCTATGTGACCTTGGATAAATTCCTTAACTTCTCCAAACACTAATTCTGGAAAATAGGAGTGATAACACTACTTTCTTAATAAAGTATTGATTGAATTTAATGAAATAATGCATATACTTGTTTCATCATAGTGTCTGGCATGTAGCAAGTGCTTACAGCTGATTATTATTATTACCATGGTGGTTGTAAATATTATATAACTATAAATACTATATAACTATAGTATAACTATAGTTTTAAAGTTAAGCATTAAACACCAGCCAGTCAAGGAAGATAGCTCCATGGGTCATTAAGGTTGTAATTTCAACATGATTATGATATTAATATATTTTGCTTGCAGGTCATCCTTTTTATTTTTTTTTTTAAGAGAGCCATTTCAATGCATCATTCTTATCTGTGTGTTAAAAAGAGAGGGGGGAGTGGCGGATGGCAGAGAACTGAACCATCAGGCTTAACTGAAAATACATTGTAATTAGAGTGCTGGTCTAAGAATAGAATTAAGGTATTTGGATTCTAATCAATAAGTACTTAAAAGAGAGGACTTTCATGTGGAAGGTAAGAGAATTCTCTGCCAGCAACAACTCTTCCACCATGCACACTGCTCCTTCCAATCTACTAGCAAAACACATGCACGCACGCAAGCCTCTGAATCCAGGTTGCTTTACTTGCTTTTCCTAGTTTGTCGTGTCCTCATTATAGCCTGATGCTTTTTCACCCAGAGGTGACAAGAAACAAAGGCTTGAGGTGTATATAGGTGCTTTGTGGCAACACAGAACATCATGGAATTTATACTTCTGCAGACTTGAATCTCAGCTCTGTCATTTACATTAGCTGTGTGACCTTGCAAAAATTCTTAATATATCTTAACATTTTTTCCCTCCAATCTGATGTGATCATTAAATGAGACGACTGAATCTACCATCTCTTAAGTACCTACCACGCACCAGGCCAAGTGAGAGATACTTAAGAGATATGGAGAAACATGTACATGGAGTATAACCTTGGGAGATTTTTGCAGTGGTAAGATCTATAACCATGAATAAATAGCAGCTGTCATGGTCAGATTCAGAGTAAGGATAGATAATTCAGAGACATCAAAACGAAAGTCTCTCCTTAGCCACTCATAATTACAGTATCGCTTTGCCTCCATTGCCTCAGTTGCTACATCCATAAAGTGGGGGAAATAAAAAATTATCCACAGAACAATTATAAAGGATGAGATATGTATGTAAATCATACTGAATTGTTTTTTGCTCATAATGATTACTTAGTAAGTGACAGCTGTTTTATTTTTTATTGTTGTTATAGCAGTAATATGATCATGGTTATCTGTTATTGAAGGGAGTGGACACAAAAAGGTACGTAGGTTTTCTGGATAAGGGAGCAAATGTGTTTGGGCTGGATCCCAAAATGTAATGGGGGTGGGGCACTGAATATGGATGTAAGCCGATAGCACTTTATCAACGGAAGAATCAGAAAGTAAATGTGAAGTCTGGCCCCACCCTCCTGCCTCCACCCCTTACCCCACACCCCTACACCAGTAAGGGTAAAACCAAATGCAGGAGGGGGTGCAGACTTTGATTTACCTCAAGGCAGCCCTTTTCCCTCCACCGCTATAGCTAGAACTGCAAGCTAATCCTTTCTCTGTAGGAGAAGTTCCAGCACCCAAAAAAGGTGGGAGAGAAGAGGATTGCAGAGAGCACCCTAAATATGACCCCCTTAGTTCAAAATTTAGTTTTAATCTAATTTAAAAATGCTGACTACACCAAATGCGGAAAGCACCCCCTTGGGAAGTGGTCTTTACCTGTTATCCCACCTCGCCAAACGTTGCGAGTGTATATTTGCAATATAGTCTTTCCGATAAGTGAGCCTTAGGTCCCCACTTGGATGGTCTTATCCAGGCCTTAAGCACCGAAAGTGCAGAGCTGCCTGTACAGCCACAAGTCCTACAGGTGACACCGGCACCAAGAAACAACAGGGAGTTAACACAGGTGACTATGCTATTTACTAAGCTTTTATTATCGCAGATGCACTCTGCGTTTATTAATGCAGATTTAATCCAAATCTATACTAACCTAATAACAACACTAATCACTCAAACACAATCAGTAATAACATCACATGAGAGAGTTGGGGGATAACGAACCCGAGTGCAGAGTCTCAGCCTGCAGGTCCAGGAGAGAGCACAGTGGGCAAGGGAGCCATCAGATTCTTGCAAGAAAGAATCTCTGGACCCATGTGGGCAGCAGGGCAGAGCCTCCTGCCTCTAATGCCAGGGGAGATCAGCGTGGTGTGGAGCAGTATCTTGGTGTGTGGAGCTCAGCTGTATCAGCTGTGATCTGAAGCCTGTCTTGGTTGTAGCCTTGAAAGTGATGTACTCCACCGTTCTTGGTCTCTTGATAAATGTCTTGACATCCCTGATGGCAAGTGGAAAATTTCCTCGGGACTATCTGTGGGTGGTCCCGCTCTGCAGAAATGGCTGTTCTGGTCACATGTACAGATATCTGAGGTGTGTCTCTTTGCCAGATGTGTCTAGCATGACTTAGGTGGTTTCTCTCTTGAACCAAAGTGTCATGGCTGACTGGCAGCCATCTTGGTTGACATGAGTGACTCCATTTTGTTTTACCATACTTTGCTGTGTATAATGCACATGCACATTTTTGGCCCAAGCTTTCAGGGAAAAAATCTTTTGTTTTAGGTTTTTAATTAATTAATTAATTAATCTATATTTAGAAACAAAACCGTTTATCGTATTCTAAGGTATTATTTTGTATATGGATATCGTTATTGCTTTCTAGAGTTACACTTTCAACACATAAGCATATATAAAATAATTAAAAACATTTATATAGGCACAGAATTAGTACTACCCATGTATAATGTACACCCTTATTTTTTCCTCAAAAATTTGGGCAAAAAAGTGCACATTATACACGGCAAAATACCTATTTATTTTGTTATCTTGACCAGACCAATGCCATTCTGTTAGTCCTGCTCTCCACAATGGTTCAAAGAAATCACCACTGAATGGCCCTTTGAAGTTTGTTTCCACCAGTTCCTTTCTCCCTTGCTGAGGGAACTGATGGGGTATAGGGGAGAGCCTTCCTGCAAACCAACAGGGTCGAGTGGAATAGGATGCCAGAACATCAAAACAGAGCTCAGCAAGCTTGCTTAGTTCCTTCTTTATTTTACATCTTGGAAAACTGAGGATCAAAAAGCAGACAACTTGGGTCCAATCATACAGCCAGAAGTAAAACAACAGCAGATGAGAACCCAGGGTGTTTGACTACAAACTGAGCCCTGTTTTTTCCGTATCACACTGTTGTCCACCTCCACAGAGCATAACAATGGAGTATTACAAAAGAGTAGAACTTAGAAAAAGATGGCTTAGAAGCCCAAGTCTCCTCACTTAATAGATGGGAATTCTGAGCCCCAAAGAAAAGGAAATTGACTTATCTCAAGTAGCAGCAAGTGGATGGCCGAATTAGAATTCAAGTATCTGTACTCAATGTACTTTTAAGTGCCCACTTCCATGCTTGTGCACAAAGCCTATGGGTCAGAACATCGAGGAAGAGGTCTCTACTCCTCAAAGTTTTCTGTGTGTAGACCAGAGGTCAGCCTGGGAAGCTTTAAGCTCACTTCCTGGGGTTGGACATACCCCTGGTTGGTTTCATGTGTCTCCCAAGTGGTGGTAATTCCCATGAAAAATCTTACAAAAACATAGTGGAAAGGAATGAGGTCTTTTATTAAATCTGTTTTAGGCTTGTTGCCTGCTGTCCTATCTTGGCCAGTTCAACATCTTCCTCAATCTCTTGGCTCTTAAATGTAAGGTACAGGTGTGAGCTTGGTTATCCAGAGCTCTGGAACATGGGCCCCAGGGTGAATCATCACTGAGGTGCTTTTATCAACTAGAGCACATAGCAGTTGTGTGCTCCTGGGCAGAACTGCCAGGAGAGACAAGCCATTCTGCAACTTGGCCAGGTAGTAATGAAAGAACCACAACAAACCGCAGCATCTGGAAACGTGTAATCAGAATTGGCACAATTGCAGGGGAAATGAAAGGCGGTATATTAAATTATTTCTGCAACTGTGGCTCTGTCTTTAAAAGGGAAAAAATGTAATTGCACACAATGTTTCATATTTCAATTTTAAAAGGAGGTTCAATTTTTAATGTCAAACACATAGTTCAGAACAAGGCACACAGTTGGGTTTGTAATTTATTTTCATGTGCTTATTTATTTATTTATTTATTTATTTATGATTAACCAAGTTCCAAAAAGGATTTGAAGCAAAGGATTTGTAATTTTTTCTTTACAAGTTTTTGAAACTTTTGGTCAGGTCAAAAGTTTTCATTGAGTGGCTTATAAATGTGCTGGAAATTTGGGGGGTAAGTAAAAGAAAAGGTGTGATCCTTGGCTTCAAGGTTTCAATCACATAAAACAAAGATGGAATGATAATAATGATAACTAATGATAATTTATATGTACACATTGTTATGCTTATCAAAAGATCATCACGTGTTGCAACTTAAATCGTTTCAGGTGACACTGTTAACAAATAGGATTTTCTCTACCTGATTCATAATTAAACTGATACTGGGAGAGGAAAGATGGTCTAATCAGGTTCACCTGGCTAACAGTGCTTAGAACTAAACCTGGAATCTCATAATATTTGAATCTGAAATCAAGTCCTTGATTGGCCAATGTGGGCTCTAAGAAGGAAGAGAGAAAGAAATGCTGAAATAGTTTAGGAGGGCTTTATGAAAGAGATGACATGTGCGGGCTAGATATGGATGATAAGAGTTTGGTTTAGGTGGAACTAAGAAAGACATGATAATCTAATGGAGAACTTTCTGTATCTTCACAAAATGTACTAATCCAGTCTATGCATATTTCATTTCTAAGTGGGGCTGAAGACCTCTTGAAACTCAGACACTTGCCTTGCTTCCTGGCCAGAGCATTCCTGCTGATGGCTCAGCATATTCTAATTGCTACATAGCCCAGCTTTCACTTCTCCCCAGGTGAGGGTTTGCCTTTGACCACGGCCCCCATTGAGCCAAGCATAGTTAGAACCACAAGAACTTCAACTGTGATAGGATCCACAGAGTCTCTGACTCCATAGCGGAGTTGAACAGTATAATCCAGAATTGATGCCCACAGGGAAGACTTTTGTCAATGGAAAACAGAATGTGGCCAGGATGACAGTAACTAAATTCTTTTTTCCATGTTTCCATCCAACCTTTGGCAGGCTATTCTGAGATGTAGGGGTCCCATGTGGAACTTTTCTGGAGAGGTACTAAATGACCAAGCAACCAGCTGTGTTTTCATGAGACACTATGGCCAGCTTGTCAACACACTATTTTATGTCTCCCTCTTGAAATACCTTCTTCTCTTTTTTCTAGAATATCCAGCTCTCCTTACTTTTCTTGTTCTTCTTGTTCATATCTACTCTGTCACCTTTACTAGTTTCTTTTTGATTAGAACCTCTTAATATTTGAAATTTCCATGTTTTGGTTTTTGGACCTTTTCTCATCCAGGTCCAATTTTTTTTTGGGGGGGGGGGGTCGGGGAGGGGAGGATATTCCTATTGCTGATGAATCTCAAACATTTTCCTCCAGCCCAGACCTGTTTCCTAGGCTTCGGATTTGTATGGTAAACAAACTTCCAGATCAGTATCTCTACATGGATGTTCAATCAGTATCCCAAACTTAATATAACTAACCCAAACTATTCTTTTCCACATATACTTCACAAAAAAATCTGCTCTGCTGCATATTCCCCATCTCAGAAAATGACTATTTCAACCTGATGCTGTTGGATTTGTCTTTGACATTTTTTTCTCCCACTCCCCTACCCTAACCCCATTTCTAATCCATCGGTTGATACAGAATCAATGTACTGAGTTGGCCAAAAGGTCTGTTTAGTATTTTTTCCATAAAATAAAAGACACATTTTTATTTTTCACCAATAACTTTATTGATTTGGATATTTTGAGTGTGTTGGCTATCTCCTGCCATTTGCTTCTAGTGGGTAGAGGTCAGGGGTGCTGCTAAACATCTTCCAATGCATAAGACAGCCCCACAGCAAGGAATTGTTTGGCCAAAATGTCAATAGTACCCAGAAACTTTGTGCACCACTTTTGACACATTTGATCAGCCACAGCACCTTTTCCATACACTGCACAAGTCTTTCTTTTTGCATTTCAGTTGTATTCTTACCTTTCTTGAAATAATAATCCATAATATGCACAAAAATTCACCAATTTTGATACTTTTTAAAAACTTCACACTGATATGACAGCTGTCACCATACAATCTAACAAAATTGTTTTGAATTAAGTTAGAGACAACTAAGCGTTATTAGAGCCATTCTACAAAAGAAACATAACGGGCTTTTTTGGTCAACCCAATCTTTCTGTTTTGCAGCTTCCATTCTGGAGCAAGGTGTCATTTTCTCTTGCTGGATTACTGCAGGAGCTCCCTAACTAGTCTCTTTGCTGCCACTTTGTCCCCTTATTTGCAACTCAGCAGACTGAGTGGTTCTTTCAGAACATCAATCAGATGATATCTCTTTAAAAACAGCTTAAATTTTCCGTGTTATGCAGAACAGAAGCCAGTCCTCAAAATGACCTGCAAAGCTCTCTTTGATCAGCCTCTCCAAGACTTCAACCACCCTGTCCTTTCTCTCCACATCAGCTCTCTTGGCCTCCTTGCTTGTCTTCAAACAGGTCATGCTTTCAACTCAGGGCCTTTGCACTTGCCACTGTCAGCCTAGAGGGAACATCCCTAGATATATGCCTGACTCACTTCCCACAGTCACAGAACTTTGCTCAAAAGACGCCTTCTCAGCAAGACCCATGCTGACCATTCTATTTAATAGTACCACACAATAATTTTTGCCTTTCCCTGCATTATTTTTCTCTGTAACACTTTGCCCATTCAACATGTTATGTGTTTTACTTATTCATTTGGTTTAAAGTCACCATTCACGCTCTTACAGTAAGCACCATGAGCCTGGGCCCCCCTTCACCCTCAGTCCCAGCCCTTGTAACAGTGTCTGACACAGGGAAGGTGCTCGATAGACATTTGCTGAATAAATGAGCAGTCTGCTTATTCTGGGTGCTCTGTGATCGTCCTCCCTTCGGGATCAGTGTTTCCTACCTGCTGAGGTGACAGGAAGGGTGTGGCAAAATGCCTTTGTGGCCATCACTTGTGGCTTAGAGCCTAAGCAGAAGCTGCATCTCTCATGTGCAGGAAATTATAGTACATCCTTTCAGTATGACCATGATTCTCACATTACCACCGAGGGAGCAAGAGCATTAACATGAGCACAGTCCGGGCTTACAAAAGGCTCTCAGCCCCTTCCCTCAAGGAATCTGCAGGCTCATAAGGTAGCTACGGCTTTCCCAAGTAGCTGGTATAGTGTGCTGGCTGCAGCGAATTAGAGCTTGCCATCTGTGCATGCAAAAGGAAGGGGTAATAGTTGGAAAGGACTGAGTTTTTCATTTGAACCAATTCTTAAACTGGTATTTCACTAAGCAGAGATGAGATGGAAGGGGGACATTCTATGTGGAAAAAATAAAAATAAAGCAATTGTTACCGTGAGAAGATTGGACCCGGCAGGAATGGATTCTGGCGGTTGTGGCTGAACGTCAGGCTTCTGTTCAACTTCTGACAGGCAGCGCTATGAATGGACCCCAGGATCAACAGAAGCCGCAGAGGACGAAGCAGCAGGTCACGGTCATGGGATGATCGTGATCCAACATTCAACGTCTATTGGCCCTATCAGTATCTCAGAAGTCCCTTCGCCCTGAGAAAAAATTAAAGAGGTAAAAATGTGTATTTGAGGGAAGTGAACAACTTTACTGGTTAGTAAAGAAGGGAGGGAGCAACCTTCATTATTATTATTATTATTATTATTATTAATTTTAATAACAATTCACATGGCTGTTTATTGAACAAGGATGGATATCTTGTGTAAATGCCCTTCAGTAGGTTAAGAAAACCTAACCAGGGTGTTACCAGTTGCTCAGCACTCTGAGGTATGCCTATTTCATGCATTGAGATAAAAACAAAATATTTCCTTAATAAGTAACGCATTTGTTCACATCAGCTCTCCAGTTTTTTAAGATGCACTTTAAAAGGATCATTTTCCATGCTAAATAGGATGTTGGGTTCAGTGACCATTAGGAGTCTGGGTGACTTTTTGGAGCCTGTGTGACTTTTTGGAGCCTGTGACTCCACAGCATTGCAAATGCTCTTTTGTTATTTTAAACACAGTATATGATGAAAATCAGAGGATTGGTGGGGAGGATTGGCAGAGTTGGGGAAAAGGGTGGGGGTGAGGGACAGGTCAAGTGGCCCCTGCTGTGTGTTGGAATCCTGTGAAAGCAGGTTTGAATGCCAGGTGGAAGCTATAGAGCATTTAAATATAGTATGTGCACAAAGGTAGAGTCAAAGCATGTATTTTACCAGAGCACATCAGTCTCTACATCAGTCCAGCAGCCTGGGAGGTGGGGGTCCTGTAACCACCCTTAGGCACATGTAGCAATTCTTCCAGAACCCCCTGGGAATCTGCTCCCAGAGGCCTCAACCATCCTGTCCGAACACTGAGCACCCGCTCCAAGTTCTGTCTTCCTGGTGTCAGCATGGGTACCACCCACAGAGCCAGGCCGTGGGGCCATGGACTCCTGCTTAGAAAGGGCTGCTGGGATACACATTTGGTTTTGTGGACATCTGGGGGTTGTGTCAGAGCCTGGGAGGAAAGATCAAGGTTTCTGAAAATGGGATTATATTTGTGGCTCTTTCCCCAGCTTCCCAGAGAGCAGGATGGGAACAGCAAGAGGGAGAATATGTCCAAAGCCAAGGTTACTGAACTGGGAGTCAGCAGAATTTATTATCTTAATAAAAAAATGGAAATAACCAAAGTACCCATTAACAAAATGATTTATTTTATTCATAAATATTTATTTGTCTCCTATTATGTGCCAGGGACAGTTCTAGGCCCTGGAAATACCTCAATGAAGCAAGACAGAAAGGTTACCCATTTTTAATGAGTTCAGGTTGTAGTGGGAAACAGCATGTAAGGCGAAGGAGATGGTTTATTTACATGGCTCATTACTATTTCTGGTACACAGTAATAGCTCAACAAATGGTAGTTACTTAAAAATGCCAACCGGTAGGTAAATCCGTGAGAGAGGGACTCTCCTGCACTCTCATCACTTTTGTAAACAATAACTATCGAATGGCTGAATGAATTAATGAAAGACTCTAAATTCTAGACTTGGGTCTGCTAATTAAATAGATGAGGGACTTGGAGACAGCCACTTTCTCTTTCTGAGACTCAGCTTCCTTCTCTGTGCGACACAGAGAATAGATGGGTACTGCCGATTACATGGCCCCCAATTATCATACCGTTACAAGTCCGGAGAATTTGGACCTAATTCCAGAGTCTCACAAGACCCTCTACAGGGAAAATGCTTACATTTTAACCTCATTGCTCACTGGCCTCCCAAAAGACCTGTCTATGTTTGAGGTGAATCAATCTAAACGCAACCCTCTAAATTTCCCATGTGTTTCTGGCCTCTAGGTCTTTGGCTCGTGATACTTTCTCTAAGGGCTGTCTTCTCCTCATCAGCTGACTTTTTTTTCCATTAAAATTTTTAGTATAGAATTTTCAAATTTATTCTTGTTATTCAAGTTTCAGCATCAATTCCCTTCTCCAGGTAGCACCCACTATCACCCTTCCCAAACCTGCACATCAAGGGGGTGGGTAGGGACCCCTCCATTGTGCTGGCAAACCTCCACAGGCTTGACACTAACTTGTCATGGGTCACATTTAATTGTGATTCTCTGTTTTTGGGTATTTATTCCTTTTGTGACTATTTTATTCTCATCTATGCTCCCAAAGACCTCCCTTTGCCTTTCTCATAATAGATGCTCAATAAATATTTCTTGAATTGAACTGGAATGCTGTCCTCTACATTCCACTGAAAGAAATCACCAGGTATTATTTTATAATGGGTTCACATGAACGGTCACAAAAATTTTTTTTATAAAGATTAAATTTTAGGAGACATCTAATATGACACGGCTTATATATTGTCCAGCTGAAGAAGCACACAGGGAACATTTCAAATTACGGATGTTACAAATAATCTTTCATTCCTTGGTAAATTGAAATGATATTACAAAGAAGTGTCAATGTATTAAAGTGGAGAGTGAATTATACTTGATATAAATTGGCCTTAAAACCGATCTCTGCTTTCAGATTTAGCTCCCTGTCTTCTCTTAAAGGCAATACAATTTAGAAGAAATATTACTGGTTTTGGAATGACATAAATATGGATTCAGTTCTTATGTGCTTCTTTTTATAAATCTGTGACAAGGTAAAATGTATTGATATTCTCTAGGATTCAGTTCTCTCATCTGTTTCATGGCCTACTTAGATGTAACTCATGGGGTGTTCTTAATATTTTATGAAATAATTTAAGTAAAGGATTTAGTATAGGTTTTAACCCATTTGTATGCATATTGGTTCCACCATTGGTTTTCCTTATTTATGAAATGAAAATCTTGGGGCAGGCAGCATCTAAGCCCTTAGCCATGTTTATGAACATGGTATGCCAAATTACTGGCCATAGTTGACATTCAATAAATGTATATCTGTTAATACAATGAAAATAATGGCATCACAATTGCCTTTCTGTTGACCATCAGTGCTACTTCTTGAAAGGTATTTGACCCAGCTAGCACCTAGTTTCTGAAAAAGAGGAAGAAGAAGATGAAGAAGAGGGAGGAGGAGAAGAAGAAGGAGAGGGAGAAGAAGGAGGTGGAGAAGAAGGGGGAGGAGGAAGAGGAAGAGGAGGAAGAGAAAAGGAGATGAAGAAGGATGAAGAAATATGAAGAAAAAGGAAGAAAGAAAAAAGAGGTATGATAGGAGACAGAAGAGGGGAGAGGAGGATAAGAAGAATTAAATTGCTATAGAAAGGTGATAAAATTTAAAGATCCTTTTTAAAGGAGTATAAAGTGTGATAGCCTTATTATTGAGGCAAAGAAAATGTTATCACCAGGAAATAATTTTTAAAGCTTTTAGTCCAGAACAGTCCTAGTAGATTTTGGTGTCCACCAAATGATACCACAAGAGGAAATTGTGGAAGTTGCTTTTCATCCTGATTTTAAAAAGGCCTGTTGACATCTCTTAGGATGAAGTGCTCTAAGATGGCCGTGGCCTATGTTTCTGTGACCCAAGGCAACATAATTGCAAAGGTCTAAACTAGATTTCCTGATTTAGGTTCAAAAGTCTGATTTTTTTTTTAATAGTTCATAGAAGTTAAAAATAGCCAGGACTTGACTTCAGGGAATTACCAGTTTAAAAATAATTTCTTTAGAAAGTGCCACATATCTGCTTTTTTTCCATCTCATCACAGGCATGACTATTTTTGCAGGCTTAGTAATGATACTCCTTTTAAACTTTAGTCTCAGTGATGAGACCCTTTTAGAAGAGAACCAAATGCCCTTACTTAACTCTAGTGAAAGAACATTGGGAAAAAGTTGAGCTTGCTATATCAATATGGTTCAGAGACAGCTAATACTGCAGCAAAAACTAGCCTTGAGAAATAGTCAAGTCTGCCTGTGCCATGGTCTTAGAATTGGGAACTATGCATGTCAACAAGTTAGGACTTTGCTTTTCCTTAACTATTTGGTTTAATAATTTCATCAGCCATTTTCTTTGTTCGTTTGATCTCTTCTAATTCATTTTGCATTTCTTTCATATGACATTAAAAACCAAAATATCAAAATGAACTATAGATGCCTGAGGCACAAATTTTCCTAATTATGAAACGAATAGAGGCTCAATGGAGAAAATGTAAAAAATAAAGAAAATATTAAAAACAGTCTAAAACATCCATATGCCACAAAGCAGAAGTGTGTGTGTGCATGTACACACACACACACACACACACACTATTATAAATATGTTGGCCTATTTCCTCCTGGTTTTTAATCTGTGCTTTTTTTTTTTTTTGGCCTTTACATACTACTTACATAATTTTATATTTGGCTTTATTATATGTTTGCATTGCATTTTTAAAATTTCAGATAAGGCATGTAATTGAGTCAATATCACTCATTATTTGTGGTAATTCTCAGCGATTCTTCAAAGCTCCATACTTCTGTTATTTTATATTTTATTTTCATTCATTTCCTCTCCCTCCCCCATCCTGTCCTTCCCCAAAGCATTCAGACTAGTGTATTTGAGTTTCCTTAGTATACAGTCAATCTTAAAAAAAACATTTTATGTATGTACACATTTTTTATTTACAGAAATAAAACTATACATTTCTTGTTTATTTTATTTTATTTTATTTCTTAATTTACTTAATAATGTTTTCCATATCTAACATTTTTCTTCTAAGTGCATCTAATTTATTTCTTCTGACTGTAACTCTAATCTGTTGTGAACATCCTCTTTTTAAAAACTTGTCCAGTCTTCTGGTAATGGACATTTAATGGACATGTGGCTCTATTTTCCCATTACCACATTTTTATGAATAAATTTGTAATGTATGTGCCTTAAGAAGTATGTGTACAACTTTTTCTGGAGTAGGTACAAGGGTAGAACTCCTGGATCCCTGGACGTATACATATGCAATTTCACTTAGCCCTAACTTGATTTGCTCTGCAGAAGGGCTGCATCTCGGGCTCCCACCTGCAGAACAGGAGGGTGGGCTCTCACTTCACCTCCCCCATCATACACAGCAACTTGTAATGCTCTCTGATTTCTAAGTTTGTGAACCAACTAGGTATAAAATAGTATATGTTCTCTCTGCTTGCAATATTCTTCCACAGACATTCACATAGCTCACTCTCTCTCCCTTTAAGTCTCTGTTTGCATGTCAACTTATAAGTAAAGCCTTCATTGAGGCCCTTTTAAAGCTGTAACTTCCACATTTCCTATGCTTTTTCTACTTTTTATTATTTAGTAGAACTCTGTGACCCCTTACAGGTTATTTTTTGCTACTACGTCATTCGACCTTGAAAAAAATACATATTCTTGGTTAGTCATAGTATTTTGTATGTACCTATTTGTATGTTTGCCATTATAAAAGTAGTTTTGATTATTTTTGAAGTCTACTTGACCTATTAAAGGAATATTGCTTTATTTATTTTGAACCGATCTTCTTAGTACATATACATTTATGAACATTGTACCTTTCAGATCTATTGTTCTTTTAATTGTGTTCTTTTACTTGTATGCCACTTTTATCTCAAATTATATTTACCTGTTATAAAAATCTCTACCTCAGGACTTCCAATCAAGATGGTGGTGTAGGTAAACATGGCTTGCCTCTTTGCACAACCACATCAAGATTACAACTAAAATGTAGAACAGCCATCACTCAGAACCATCAGAAATAGATTTGAATGGAAGTCTGCCAACTATGGAATTAAAGAAACCATATCCATCCAGACTGGTAGGAGAGAGGAGATGTGAAATGGGTTGGTCCCATATCCATATGCGGTGGATAGAAATTCAGAGGCTATATTTCAGGAGTGAGGAGTCTGAGCCCCACATGAGGCACTCCAGCCCAGGGCTCTAGTGCCAGAAAGATATGTCCCCATAACTTCTGGCTGCAAATACCAGTGGTAATTGAGTCAGTGGAAGAAACTCCTAGAGTCCCAAGCAGTTCCCCTTAAAGAACTCACACACAACCCTGGCTGATGTGGCTCAGTGCATTGAGTGCCAAGTGCTGGCCTGTGAAGCAAGGGGTCACCAGTTCAATTCCCAGTCTAGGCCATATGCCTGGACTGCAGGTCAGATCCTCAGTGTGGGGTGAGTGAGAGGCAACCACACATTGATGTTTCTCTCCCTCTCTTTCTCCCTCCCTTCCCCTCTCTAAAAATAAATAAATAAAATCTTAAAAAAATAAAACAGAACCCACACATTGACTTACTAAGACTCACTCCCTCTGAGCTCCAGTACCGTGGTAGCAGCTTGAAAGGCACCGGTGGCATACAGGGAAAAACTAAATTGTGTGGCATCAAGGCAGGAGCTGGGGGACAGCTTTCTCCCAGATAGAAAGGCAGGCAGAGGCCACTGTCTCTTTTCTGAGCCTTCCCAAACAGAGCTACAGAGCTTGCAGAGGGTGCCCTATCTGAGACTCTATTGACCTGGCTAACACTGTTTGCCCATCCTGGAGATCCCCTGAGACTGCATCCCACCCAACTTGAGGACCCACCCAGGGGTTAACCATGACTTTCATATGAATAGCTGGTCTTGACTCATGCTTCACACCTTCCTAAATCCTACCAAACAAGCAACAGCCAGACTAAGTAAGTTATCAGCCCCCATGCCTCTTGCTAAGTGACCACAGGCTAGACACTAGCAGCGGCCAGCACAGATCCACAGCTTGGCTTCATCTGGGAATCTCTAAGCCCAGTGTAGGTAGCAGCCATCTCATATTGCTTTAGATTGCATACAGGGAGGCTCTGGGCAGAACACAGGTAGAGGCTGACCTTGGCCTGCACCACCTGGAAAACTCCAGAGCCTGCACACCCAGTGGACAGCTACAGGCTATGTTGAAGCACCACCACCCTGCCCTTGTACAGCTGATCCACCAAAAAGTGCAGAGGTTGGTGGTCAGTGTTCACAGCTAGTCCTCGTAGCTGACTGGCCTGGGTAAATCCCTCCCATTGGTGTGCCATAAGCAATCAAGTCTCAACTACAAGAAGACAGTGTACTCATCCCACACAAAGGGTACACCCTGAGTATACAGCTTGGGTGATAAGGGAGCCTGTATCACTGGACCCTACAGGACACCTCTACACTAGGTCATGCTACTAAGACAGGGAGTCATAGCAGCTCTACATAATACATAGAAAGAAACACAGGGAGTATGCCAAAATGAGCAGACAAAGAAACATGGCCCAAATGAAAGAATGGATCATAACTCCAGAAAAGGAACTAAACAAAATGGACATAAGCAATCTATCAGATGAAGAGTTCGAAACACTGGTTATAAGGATGCTCAAGGAACTTAGGGAGGACCTCAGCAGCACAAAAAAGATTCAGTCAGAAACAAAGGATACACTAATTGAAATAAACAACAACTTACATGGAACCAACAGTAGAGTGAATGAAGCCGAGAATCAAATCAAGGATTTGGAACGCAAGGAAGCAAAGAACAACCAATCAGAAAAACAAGAAGAAAATAGAATCCAAAAAAAAATGAAGATAGTGTAAGCAACCTCTGGGACTACTTCAAGCTTTCCAATAATTCACCTCATAGGGGTGCCAGAAGGAGAAAGCAAGTGCAAGAAACTGGAAATCTATTTGAAAAAAATAATGAAAGAAAACTTCCCTAATATGATGAAGGAAATAGACTTGGAAGTCCAGGAAGCACAGAGAGTCCCAAACAAGATGGATACAAAGATGGATTATCCATCTGACATGTCATAATTAAAATGCCAAAGGTTAAAGATAAAGAGAAAGTCTTAAAAGCAGCAAGAGAAAAGCAGTTAGTTACCTACAGGGGAGTTGTCATAAGACTGTCAGCTGGTTTCTCAAAAGAAACTTTGTAGGCTAGACGGGATTGGCAAGAAATATTTAGTCATAAAAAGCAGAGACCTACAGCCAAGATTGCTCTACTCAGCAAAGCTATCATTTAGAGTTGAAGGGCAGATAAAGAGCCTCCCAGACAAGAAAAATCTAATGGAGATCATCATCACCAAACTGTTATTATATGAAATGTTAAAGGGATTTATTTAAGAAAAAGAAGAAGATCAAAACTATGAACAATAAAATGGCAATAAATATATATCTATCAACAATTCAATCTAAAAAACAAACTAAGCAAGCAAGAACAGAGATAGAATCATGGATACAGAGGGAGTTTTGATGGTTGCCAGGTGAGAGGGGGATGTAGGGGAACAGGTGAAGAGGTGAAGGGATTAAAAAGTACAAATAGGCAGTCACAGAATCGCCATGGGGATGTAAAGTACAGTATAGGAAATGGAGTGGGCAAAGAACTTACCTGCATGACCCATGGACATAAACAATGGTCTGGGGATTGCCTGAGGGAGTGGGGAGTGCAGGGTGGAAGGGGGCAAAGGGGGAAAAATCAGGACAACTCTAATAGCATAATCAATAAAATATAATTTAAAATAATAAAAAAAAGAAAGAAAATTGCCACCTCAGCCTCCTGTGGTACACATCTTTCTCATAGGCATGAACCCATACTCTGCGTACACTATATATATTCCTTTGTCTTAAAATATTCTATGAAGAGTAACAAATTAGTGGATCTTGACATAAAAAATACAATGTGAAAATCTCTGGCCTTTGAGCAGCGAATGTAAAGATAAGCATTTAATGCATCGTTGTTATACCGGTATGATGCCACTTATTTCTGTAACTTTATTTTGAACTTTTATTTGCATGCTCTTTCTCTTTTTATTTCTTCTTTTCTAATGTCCAATAGGCAGAATAAATTTTGTTCTCTTCTGAAAGTTATGCATTCTATTGCATTCTTTCAGATAGAATGCATTTATTAAGAATTATCATTGTTCTGTTGTTTTTTCTCATCAATTCTTAGGACTCAGAAAGTATATATTTACCTCTGATCTAGGACCTTTCACACTCTCCGTGTATTATATTATTTTTGGTCTGAATTGCTATATATATTTGCCTTCCCTTCCTTTTTTTAAAAATTTTTATTTGTAGGAGAGTTATCCCTAAGTTCCACAGATCTTCCCAGGTGAGTAATTATCTATTTTTTTGCAATAATTCCTATAAAAATGTCTTCAAACAGTATTTTTGTTATTAAACTTCTGAGACTTTGCATGCTTAACACTGTTTATTTCAGTTTTGCATGTGAACTTGATACACAAGAGCTTTTTAAATCTCTGACAATATTTCCCCCTCTCCTCCTGAATCTAGTGATGCACACCAAGCATTGATTTCAAACTGACTTTCTATTCCCCTGTAATTGTGTGCGTTTCCTTTAGAATTGGATCTAATTATGCAGTTTTCTGGTCTTTAATTTTATTCTACTATGATTATTTATTTGTTTGTTTGTTTCTTGTGTGTTTTGCTTTCTTTGTCCATATTATGTAGCGCTCTGAGATTTTCTGTCTGAAATGCTACTTTTAAAAAAAATGCTTCAGGGACATTTTCAATTGTTATTTCTTCAAATATGACCTCTCCATTTTTGACTCTATTCTGATACTTTTGTTACATGGATATTAATACTTCTGCTTTTCTCCCCTATATTCCTTAACTTCAAAGAATATTTTTCATCTTTTTATCTCTTTGATGCCTTCTAGGAATCTTCTTTGACCTGATTTTCTAGTCTACTACTTTATTCTCCACTGTATCTATTCTGTCATTCACTCCTGAGTACTTTATGTCAATTTTTTCACTTTGTCTACCTGATCCCTTCATTTTTAAAATAATTTCTTTTCTTCCTAATAGACTTTGTTATTACTCTGGGCATGGCTTTTTAAGTTTATGTCTTTCTTTAAGCAGATCCAAGCTTCATAAAGGCTGAGGTTATGTTTTATTCACCCACTTCAGTATCCCAGCGCCGGATAAATATCAGGAATTCAAATAATATCCCCTAAATTCGCCAAGTTACTGCATGAAAGGAAAGATAAATTGTATTCATTCAATAACTTTTCAAATGTTTTAATTTGAAAAGCATATTTATTGGTTAATCACAAAATTTTCTCAATTTCATTCTTCCAAAATTTTATTTGTTGCTGAGTCTTTAGTACCTAGAAAAGTGCTTGACCTATAGTAGTGGTTCAAAGATATTTGCTGAGTGATACACGAAGAACAAACAATGAGTTCCATAAAATGTTTCCATGCTACAGTGGGCTAAATGGTGGCCCCATAAAGGATATGCCCACCTTCTAACCCCTGGGTCCTGAGAATATTACCTTATATCACAAAAGATGTGACTAAATTAAATATTTGGGGAGGAGGACCTTGACCTGGATTACTTAGGAGGGCCCTAAGATCCAGTGACAAGTAAGTCAGAAGGAAATTCGACAGACACACAGAGGAGGAGACAACTTGCCCAAGATGTCAGGCCTGGGGTGACACCACCATACACCAAGGAATGCCAAAGACACCAGAAGCTGGAAGAAGCAAAGGACAGGTTCTCTCAGAAATGTTCTATAGGAAAGGTGGCCCTGCTGGCACACTGATTTTGGACTTTTACTACCTCTACTGTGAGAGAAAAATTTCTGTTGTTGTAAGCAACCAAGTTGGTGGTCATTTGTTTCGGCAGCCTCAGGATACTAATAAATATCCTGTAAATACTATTAAAATGTTTTAGGAGTCTTTTATACAATGGTCCCTCTCCCACCATTTTAATATTTATAATACACATTAATATATTAAAGACTCTACAAAGTCCTATGAATTTATTTAGGTCAACGATTCAAAAACTTTTTTTGAAACTGGCATTCCTTCCTTCACTCTGTCTCTTTATAACCGGTGTTATTATGGTTTTGTAGAATACAAGTGGAAGATACTAAATTAAATATTCTTCACCCTAAGATTAGGTCAGAAATAGTTACAAAATCATGACATACTTTTTAGTACTCTTAAAACAATTGGTACATTGTGATACTTTAATAACCATATTATAGAATTCATGTTTTTAACAGCAAAATGGACTGTGTAAGGTATCATACATAGGTTAGGATAAAACACATCAAAATTCTGAAATTTTTACATGAATTTCATTATTGCTACCTCACATTTCCTGAACATTAATAGCATTTTATAGAGCATATGGATCAGGACATTTTTTATATACTGCTCCTATAAAAACTTACATTACTGACATTTACCTAAAGACATGGGACTGTTACTCCAAAAAGCAGATAACTGAAAACTATACTTGATACACATATCCATTGTAGTTCATAATAAACTAAGTAGGGGTATGTATTTAAGTAAGGACAAGAAATTCTCATCCCTAGTCTATTGCATTTTGGAAAGAAGACAGTTTTTAAAGTCAGAAACATATGGGGTGAAATGCAGCAGAGTTCTGTTAAGCATCTCTTAAATCTGAGAAATTACTTAATTCATTTATTAATTATTGGACAAGTAATTAATAAATGAATTAATTTATTATGGACGAATATGTGTTGAGACTCTCTTTTATGTAATAGTCACTGTGCTAGGTGCTGGTCATAAACAATGGTGAAAAAGAATTTAAGGAAACATTGTCTAGTTTATACCAAACATTTATGCTTGAGAAAACTGAAGTTTGGGGATAAAAAGAAGCATGCCAGTGGTCACATAGTGATTTAATAGGATAGCATGTTTTAATTGTAATATTAATGTAATAATTCTGCTATAATACACATACAGTTTATGTTAAGGATGAAAACAGGCTTTAATGCTATCTTTGTTTTTTACCCAACCATTTAAAATTTGATACTTTTTTATCGTCCAATAAGTGATTTATCTTGGTGAACAGTCTATGTACATACAAAAGGAATGTGTTTTCTGCTGGTATTGGGTGGACTATTCTATAAATGCCAATTACAGTAAATTTATTAAAAGTGTTGTTTGAGTCTTTTGCATTCTCACTGATTTCTTGTCTACATGTTCTATCAATTACTGAAAGAGGAACACTGAAATCTCCAACATGGATTTGAATATTTTCCTCTTTATCCCTATTAGCTTTTGCTCATGAATTTAAAACTCTGCAATTATGTGCATGCACATTTAGGACCATTAATTTTTCAGGCAAATTAACTCAACCACCTTTATTATTATGCAATGTCCTCCTTCATCTCTAGAACTATTCATTTCTTTGACGCCTATTTTGAATGATATTAGTATAGTCACTCTAGTTTTCTCATAATCAATGTTTGCATTGAATAATTTTTATACTTTTATGCCTTTTACTTTGTATTTATACTCTTTAGCCTGTATTTGTTTTTAAATTTCAAGTGTATTGTTGTTGTCAGCAATTGGATCTTACTTTGTTTCCGATGTGATGATTTCTGATTTTTTAATTAGAGTGTTTTTATCTTTAGATCATTCACATTTAATGTTAACTATTGATACAGTTGGATTTAAGTCTACTGTGTTGAAATTTGTCTAATTTGCTCTTTATTCCTTTCATTTTCATTTTCTGCCTTATCTTGCAGTAAATATTATTTTTAGTATTACCTTTTATTTTCCATACCTGCTGCATTGTTTCACTTACTTTATTCGTTTTAGTCTTTGTTCAAAGGTTTACAATATGCTTTTTTTACTGCATTACGGTCTACCATTAAATGATATTATACCAATTCAAAGTATCTAATATCTTTTTCCCTTCTTTTTCAGGAGAATTCCTCATTTTCTTTGAAAACTCAATTCAGGAATTACCTCCTTCTCCTAGGATAATATAGACATTTCTCCTCCTCTGGTTACCCAAAGCTTCTATTGTACTCATAATGCTGGTTCCAATATTCACTGGACATAACCTGGAGTAAATACTCAACCTCTACATCTCTGATTCCTCTCACATATTTAAAACAAGGACAACTATTTACGGTGCCAGCTGGGTGCTCGATTTATCAGAGGAATCACTTAGTAAATCGTATAAATGTCTAACCGGTATACACTTAAAACAAATACAATATTGAATATCAACTGTAATTGAAAAGCTAAAAAAATAAATAAATAAAGGCACATCCACCTCTTGATGATAAGCATTAATATCCCAATTAATGTGTTGGCTATTATTATTATTTTATATAATTTTAGCTTTTTGCATACATTTTATTAACTGCTCCTCTACTCAACCTGGAAAGCAGGTCCAAGGCTTATTTTTGTTGTATTTGCAGTGCCATTAGTCAAGGACCAGGTATGTGATGGGGGCTCAATAAATGTTCACTGACTAACGCAAAGGAAAGGGTCTTTATTAGGAATCAAAAGATCCAGCTGTGTAGCTGACCTGCTGTGGGATCTTAGGCAGATCACCTACCTCTCTACAAATGATTGAATTGGAAGATGATTAAGACCCCTTCTAATTTTATGATACTATTAAACCTATCAAACTACAGGATGAAATGCGTTAGTGATTTTCATATTTTTATTTAAAGAGCTTACTTTAACTTCAGGTGCCGTCCAAGTAGAGGCTCTCAGAAGTTCCCTGGTAACTTGGGGAGTCCCACATACTGACTGGGGTGAATGTTAGAGAAGTGGGCAACCCTTGACAGGCTGAGCCCTGACTACTGACCCGTGCAGGAGTCCCGCACACAGAAGTCCCCCTATCCAAGGGGACTATGTTCCGGACCCCTAGTGGATGCCTGAAATTGTGGCTATTACTGGACCCTGTATATACAGTAAGTGCTCACTTAATGTTCTTGACAGGTTCTTAGAAACTGCTGCTTTAAGTAAAATGATGTATAATGAAACCAATTTTACTTACCATAGGCTAATTGATATAAAGTTTAAGATCCATGGTATATTTCTGGTTAATGAAACATCACCAAACTCCTAAAGACCCAAAACTTCTAATATCAAATGTTGAAATAAATGTGAACTATACATATATTTAAGGAAAAGTGAATGAAAAGAAGGTAATTCCTTTTAATTCACTTATTCCAGTTCAGGGTCCCAGGGTAAAGAGGGTGATGGAGAGGGGAGTGGAGCATCCCCCAGCACCTCAGGGCACCAGGCAGGACGCACCCTGGGCAGGACACCCTTCTACAGCAGGGCTTCTCACCCCCACCCACATGTACTCAGACTGGTACAGCTAAGCCACACCAATTCCCTTCACACGCACAGCTTTGGGACATGAAAGAAACCAGAATCCCCACAGAAGACTCATTCAGACACGGGCAAGGTGCGAACTTCACACAGACAGCACTACTGGCTTCAAATCAATATTCTTTTCCTTATCGATGATATGACAAGATGAGGTTGAATGAAATGACATTATTCGAGGGCTTGTTGTATTATGTTATTTTTTCCTATTCACACCTACTTTGATGAAGTTTAATTTGTAAATTAGGCACAGTAAAAGATGAACAAAAGTAATAATGAAACGGAGCAATTGTAACAGTGTACTGTAATTAAGGTTGGGTGAACGTGGGCTCTCTGTCTCTCCCAAAATACCTAACTATGCTCACCCTCCTTCTTATGGTGTTGTTACGTAATAAAATGTCACTCTGGTCATAACTTTTGCAGTTTGAGGTATGATGGCAAAATTAGCACTAATTTCTTTTTCGATCTCCACAATTCCATGAACAAAAGATTCAGTCTTACCGTCGATCTTAGCAACCGTGCATGTGACTCTTTCTTCCTTTATTAAGTGGAGAACTTCCATCTTTTCACATGCAGGAAGCATGGTGCGGATCCTCTTTGGCCTGTCAGAATTGCCAGCATCACTGCTCTTGCGCTCCGGGGCCACTGTGGCGTAAAATGAGGGTGACTTGAACACAAGCGTTGAGCTACCGGCCACAATTATTCTGATAACCAACCAAGTGACTAACAGGTGGGAACGTGCAGAGCGTGCGGAGCGTGCGGTGCGTAGAGAGCGTGGAGAGCGTGGAGAGCGTGGCGAGGGCGGAGACGCCAGACACGCCGGACGAAGAGCTGAGTCACGTCTGGGGCGTGTCCAAACTGGTGCTGGAGATTTCGCTGCACCACTAAGAGTGGCATGCAGTTTAAAACTTATAAATTGTTTATTTCTGGAATTTTCCATTTAATATTGCCGGACTGAGTTTGATGCAGGTAACAGAAACTACTGAACGTGAAACCATGGATTAGGGGGAGCTACTGTACTTCGCTTCTGCTTTTTGAGAAGCATCTGAGAGGTATGTCCATTATTTAATGTATCGAAGTCACACATAGGGAAGCCGTTGTTTGTAATTTGCACATGTTAAGGTGACTATAAGGTGAGCTGATGGAATGACTAAGGCCCCTTTTCTTATTTTATGTCCCATCTCCAGCAAACTAATTTAAAAAAAAGTTAAGGTCTTCCCAGAACTAAAGCTGTTGAGGCTTGGATAATGCTGGAAGAAGTGTTTTCCAGTGACAGAGGAGCCAAAGATGCTGTTGTACCTTATGGAAAATTCCAAGAACTTGTGCACGATGTTTGGAATCAAGCAGACCCGAGTTCTGTGTGGCTGAGCTCTGTCATTCAGTGGTTGAGAAATGTATGACCATCTTTGTTTTGGTTTCTACATCTATAGTATCTACCTTGTATGGTTGCTGGAAGAATTCAATATAATAAATTCACAAGCTCTTGGTCAATTCTAAATTACTAGTATACATAAGAGAAAGCCAAACTTTGATTTTGCATATTTAGCATCTTTACAAACAACACATTTCTAGTTTTTATTCAGGGGATGTAGATTATGTTGAAAATAATGCAGATTTTATTTAAACATTTTAGACCTTACAGGGCTTTGACAACATGTTTGTGAATGGAAATTTTCACTGTTCTGGAATGAAGAAATAGAAGCAATTGGGTTCATTCTGATTTTGCTCCACTGTGTTTTTTAGAACTTGAAGTGGGGAGGGGAGTCGTGTTGATTAAATACACACACACATGCAACTGTTTCCTTCAACTGTCTTTATTTTCATGTGTCTCTTAAATAAAAAGGTCAAAAAGAGAGAGAGAGAAAGGAGAAAAACAAAGAAAGCTATACATCTCAGCTGTAAATCAGGGACACTCATCAACCTCACATGGTTGTTGTAAGGGATAAATGAGCGAGAGTTATATGACCAGAACTTTACAGATAGTCACATTATACACAAAGGCGCATGTCTTGGAGGTAGCCGTGAGGTGTGAAGAATCATCAAGGGCTCTGAGATCAAAATCCCCGATTTCAGGTTCAGCCTCTGCTTTTCTGCCTGGTCTTCCCTGCACCACAGAGGACCCACCTCTTAAATTCTCATAGTTTTAGTCTCTTTGTGTGTAGACTGTGATACCCCCAACTGCCTCCCAGGGCTATCCTGAGAAGTAAGGAAGATAATAGACATGATTTTGCTCTGTGACTGGCAGCGTATTTTGCAAATGTATGGTAAAGAATGGGTTTTGCGCTGGTTGGTGTGGCTCAGTGGACTGAGTGCCGTCCTGCGAACCAAAGGGTCACCGTGACACGTACCTGGGTTGTGGGCCAGGTCCCCAGTAGGCGATGCATGAGTGGCAACCACACACTGATGTTTCTCTCCTTCTCTTTCTTGCCTCCTCCCCCTCTGTCTAAAAATGAAATAAATAAAATCTTTTAAAAAGATAAGAGTGGGTTCTACACTAATTACAAGAAGAAAAGAGGGGCCTCCGTGTAGGTGGGGAATTACTGCCCCCTCCACTGAAGCTTTGAAGAGCCTGCTGTTGCAGGACTCAGCCACTGAAAGCACAGAGGAGGAACTCATTACTACGCAGCTTCACACCCTGTCTCCAGAGCGCCGTGTTTTTCAGCCTAATGATCTCACGTGTGCAATCAGCAACAAAGAAGAAACAGGCATTTGCTGCAAAGATGAGTTCCTTTGCGAGAGGAATACAGGCTGTTGGTTTATCCTGGGTTGGGTGCAAACATCATTCTCTCCCTGCGTCTCAGCTGTGTCAGTGCGCACAAAAGAAAGGGATTAATGAAACAAAATTTCTGTTCTCAGTACTCAGCTATCCCTGACTTAAAAGAAGAAAGGAAGCAAACAAAAGGAAGGATGTAACTAGGCTGGCCTCTGGGAATGCATTTATTACTCTTTAATATTCACATGGGTGACATTCAATGACAATAAATGTAGACACCCATTTAATGAAATAATGAGAACAGACTAAGAACACCCAGAAATTTGAAGATACAAATTGATGTCCTAAGAACTCTATGTTTGTTGCATGGGCTGTTTTCTGCCCTATCCATGAAAGCTACTTTAAACTTCTTGCCTTTTGTTTTTTTGTGTGTTTACCTATACTTGATGGCTTTGTGTTGTAGAACGAGCTCTTCAAAGACACAGACCATGTTTTCTTCATGTCCTTATTGCTCTGCTTAGTACAGGAATGGGCACAGAGAAGTCACATGGGGACATCTGGGGGAGCATGCTGTTTTCGTCACCACTCTTCAGATGTGGAAGGGTCTGGACACCATCTCATGGAAGTAACTAGTGAAAGAATAGAAAGGGCTGTTACCCAGGAGAAAGGAAGGTGGGTTAGGGGTGACAAGCCAGCACGAGAACTGGTCAGCAAAAGCCCTTTGTGGCTTGAGAGACTGAACCTTGACAGCCCAGTTACAGGAAGGATTCTGGGTCCACACCTAAGTGTCTTAGGACCCCTCTCCACCACTGATGGTTTTGTGGGGATTTTTACTGGTAGAGACTTAAACTTTTTGAACCAGGAAATCTGACCTATTCTTGAACATCCTTTGCTCTCGTCTACTCTTAAACATCACTCCAAGAAATTCAAGGTCCTAAGTGAGGCCATTTGGCTTACATAAGCATTAAAATACAAAATACAAAGCTTCATCTGGGCACATGATTTGTTTTTCCATTTTTCCTACTGAGAATCACTGATTTTTTTCATCTGATGGTAGAGAATTTTTCTAAAACAGCATGATGGCATTTCTTTTTCCCTGAGGTCCCAACCTTAGAGCTTTCCAAAGAATACACATTCCAGATTCAGTCATCAGGGACCCCTCTTTGGACAGCAAATGTTTTGATACAAAAGAACCCAAACAGAAGCAGTGGGGAGGAAGTTTCAATTGCTAACAAGCTTCGCAAGAGGAGGGTGTTAGATTTTCTCGAACTACAGGGCGTTAGCCTTTAAGGGAATTTTAGACGTGGGGAACTTGAAGTCTAAAGAATAGCAAACTTTCCCAGGGTGCCTCAGAGAGTGACAGACCTGGGACAAGAGGTAGTCCCCGTGCACTGTGGCAGGAGAGTGACGCCAGAAGGTCCCTCCCGATATCGCCCTGCCTTCGTAGTTCAGAGGCCGCCTGGCTTTCCTGCGATTCAGAAGCAAAGCTTGACCCTGCGTTTCGTGGAGAAACCAGAGATGGAAAAGGGAGTGAAGAGCAAGCCAGGAGAAATATCTGTGCTTAATCTCCACAGTTCCCTAAAGTCCACGAGTAAGAGCACAGGAAACCCGTGAGAGCAGGGCCGCTCCTCAGTGGCCCTTTGTCACCTCCTCAGTACCAGACACAAGGCCAGGTCCCTAGAAGGAACCCAGAAGAGCCCCTGCACTCGGTAGGGTCTCAGTAACTACTTGTTAACGGCGAAAATGAGAAATGAGGGGGGAAGTAATTGTTGCCCTAGTAAGTTCTAGAAGTCTAGTCTGAAAATAAAAAAAAAGCTAAAGCAGAAGGAAGACAATGTGTAGTAGGAGCCATAAATCAATGGCCTCTAAACTGACCCCAGGATCTTCTATGGCGCAAGCGAAATTGGTTCAGTTTCTGCCCTCATGGGGTTTGCATTCTAATTTCTTGTACCCCCTTTAATAAAGGAAATTATTCTTTAAAAGCCACATTGATATATTTCATACTATGCTAAGTCGAGAACAAGTCCCATTACCTGGCTACCTAATAATGAATGGTGAAGTATTTACTTACCTGATTAGTACTTGGGAGATTTACATTCTACACCATAACTCCCTGGGCAGGACACATGCCTTGTTTCTGAGCCTCAGTGTGGCCATCTGTAAAATGAGCAGATTGGCATAGATGTCTTCTTCATTCCCAGGTGTGGAATACCGAAGCCTCACCTGGGAGCCGAAGGTTTGCGGTATTTCACTTTAATCTGCAATGCCACCTTGTGGTTATCAACAAGTACCGCACGAGGGACAGAGGCTGTGTGATGATCTGGAGCACAGCAACCAGATCGGAAGATAACCAAAGGGAGGGTATGCTGCTCCTTCCCTCCTGGAGGCGGGACCCAGTGAACGGGTGCAGGAGTTTTCTTTCAAGTCCACGTCCCACAGCCCTTGGAAGCCGCATGCTGCTTAGAAACACCGAGAGTGTCTGTCCACCGAGAGTGTCTGTCCTCTGGTACCATAGTTTGGGGCTGCCTGCAGGCTAGGAAAACGTGTCCGCCCTCATCACTCCACACTTGCATGCCCTCCCGTAAGTCCGCTGGACAATGACAGATGAAAGGAGGCTGGAGCAAGACACTGGAGACAGAGACGGAAACAAGGCGAGCCAGGTCTCCAGGCCGAGCTCCTCTCACTCAGGCTGCAGGAAAAGCACGTGGTCGTTTCCAGGGACCAAGCGGCCTGAACATTTTCAAGCTTCCGATTCCATTGTTTCTTCTTAGAACCACTTTCTTTTTCTCATGAGTACATCATAAAAAGAAATGGTCATATCCTGGGGAGGCCATATGCAGGTCAACCCTAAATCTGTGATAGTCTACCAAACACTGAACTGCACATTAGAACTTAGCACGTATGAAGCTCTCAATAGGGCGATTGCAAGGGTATTTGCATTCAGATGGCTTGTAGGAGAAAAGAGCCGATGTGAAATGATCTCATTCTTAAAATCAGGAGCACTGAAAGTTCATTATTCTGGGATGGGGAGAAAACTGGCACAATCAAACAACAATGGCGATGACAAAAATGTCAACTAAAGAATCCTTACTGGGTACCTGGCCCTGAGTTAAAATTTAATAGGCATTATCAATCCCCATAACAACATTATGAGGTAAATAGTTTTATTGTTCTAATTTTATAGCAGGGAAAACAAGGCTCAGTGAAGAAGAAGTAACTTAGCTGGGAGATGTCCCTGCCAAGAGAGAGGTTTCAGCTCTCTCTAAGTCCCGGTCTCATGCTCTTGACCACCCCAAGGAGAACATAAGACAGGGACACAAAGACTTCATATCTGGCCCTCGCTCCGTCCCCTTGTGAGCTTGGACCAGTACTCAGCACCTCTGGCTTCTGGTTTCCTGAGATCCAGCAAGAAGGTGGTGATAACAACGAATGCAGACTAACAGCAAAACTCTGGATCAGACCCTGCTGCCCAGGGCCTGCTAAAATCTAGGACTGCATTTTGGGATACAACGGTGAGGACTGAAGCCGAAACTTGTAAGCCAGCACCCTATAAGGACATCCAGGCCTCCAGTTTGTTTTGTTTGCTCCAATATCTGTTAAAAATTTGAATTTGAAAGACTAACCCTCCATTTCCTCCTGGCATCCATCTCCCTACCATATTGCGCTAGGTCCACTGCCTACCTGGACATGGTGGTCATGAGAGTCTGCGACCTTGGTTTAAGCCAAACCCAAGGTTGGATAGGTGGGTAATGAGAGTGTAGAGCATCCTAAGGGCTCACCTCCCTGCCAAACTGCCGCGAGTGTTGTTATTATTAAGGTATTGGTATCTCGAGCTCTGTATTTTTCCTCTGGATAGTTTATGGGTAATCTAGGCTAGAATTATAATTGCAGAAAATATTCTAACCTAGATTTCAGGAGACTTGCATTCTACTCTAAATTGTGTGATTCTGGGCACATTTAGGAATTTCCCTTAGCTTCCACTTTCTCATCTATGGGAGGTTTAGAGTAAACCTTGCAACATTCTGCGTCTCTGAAAAACTGACCTTTCCATTCTTACTGGTTAAGCATACTTTTTTTTCATCCTAGCTACACCTCTGGTTTGTAATTTTTTAAACCTCCTGAGGCGATTCTAATGTGCAGCCAAAATTGAGAATCACTGCACTAGGATTGAGTTATGAAAGAGATAACCATTCTCATAAAGGACACAGGGAAGTTAAAAAAACTACCCTTAAAAAAAAAATTTAGTGATGTTTAAAATCAAACCTAGGATTAACTTCAAACCCAGGTGTTTTTCCGTTGTGCTCACCGTGACGTAGTATTTAAAGAACCCTAGCCCTCTTTCCTTACAATGAAAAAATTAAAGCTATTTTTAAATGCTCAAAAAAAATTTTTTTTAAATGGGTTACTTGTAAAAATAATTATACCATAGCTTTTTCTGAGTCCACTAATTCCATCGAGAGTATAGTTTTCCTCTAGGTGAGTCTTTCTAACCCATTGGGCCTCATGACCTCATCTCCAGTGTACTAGAGTCTTCAAAGTGAAGAAACAAGCTAGAACTAGGTGAGAGGGAGGAAGAAAAACTTGCCTAATTCCAACAGTTAGTTGATTCTAATACACAAACTGAAAAAATCAAGCAGCACTTTTTAGATTTTCTAATCAGGTAAAAGCCCAGATTATCACCATCCAAGAACAGAGAAATGGCTCGGAAGTCAGTTTCTGCCGACACCTGCAGCTTTCAGCGACTGTGCTCCCCGCTTTGGGCTCCAAACCCATCTGTCAAGCCGCACCAGCACATTTGCAAATGCTATCTGGCTTCCCAAGGACTCTTTTATTCATCTCATTTATTAAGTAATAGAAAGTGAGTTATAGTCGTTAGAGAATATAAAAATTATTTTCATTCGGGTGTCCAAATGAGTCTCTTTGGCTAGAACATGAAAAAGGAACCCTGGCTGACTTCTCCCTGTGCCCAACAATTGTGCCAAGAAGTAGAGAGTGTTGGGCAGCCCTTTCTACAAGATTAACTCAGCACTTAAGCGAATTACGTTTCATTCCTTCAGATTTGTTTGCTGAGTGTCAAATATGTACCTGACCCTGTACTAGGACAGGGTGACTTTGGAACAGGTATTGAATCGGTTTGAGCCTCTTTTTCCTCATCTTGAGATGAGCATAATAATGTCTATATTACAATGCTATAAATGGCATAAAAACATTAAAGCTTTGTCAAATGTAAAACAATATTGGCAAGGCTTTATTTTCTTATTATTACCTTTTAATATCTAGAATTTCATTTAAGATGGGGAGTTTTATGCAAGGGACAATTACCTGTCTGATGCAACTTGAGGTTCCTAACTCACTTGCCCAGAATCTCAAATTTCTGTTATTCTGTTATTTTGATTGATGTCTTGTTCTATTTCCCTGATAAAGACCATTTAACTTCTGTTTTCTGACCCAGTCCCTCCAAATCTTGGCCTCTTCTCTTCATTTTGTTGTGTTAATTCTCAGTGCAACATTAAGGAACCTTAGGGATATAAATCTCTCCAAAGAAGTGATTTATAGTCCCATGGAATTACAGATCTTCCACTTGGACGATTCCTTAAACTAGTGTAATTTTCTACCTAGTCTGGAAGGAATTCGGACTACTTAGCTAGAGAAGAGGAGATGCAGAGAATCCATTGGAATTATCTGAAGATATTTCAAGTTTTGATACGGAAGAGAGATCATACCTACTGTCGGAGCTGGAAGGAAGGAGACGCAGAGGGCTGGTTGTAATAATGAGAACTGTGCCACACTGGCACGGGCTGTCAGGGAATTCACTGAGTCCCCTGTCTCCATAAATACCTAAGGAATAGCCACAGTAAATAACGTTGAGCATGTTACATGCCGGACTGAGCTGATTCAGTTGTAATTCATAGCATTCAAACGAGAGGTGTGCTAGACGTCTTCGGCTTGTCCCTCCAACCATCCTTTCTGTCCTCCCCACCCTTCTCTGTTCTCCAAGTGTCTCATCTTGCTGAGCGCCTTGCCTTCTGGCTTCAGGTTAGAGTCATCGGGTGCGGAACACTTTCAGAAGATTTGAGGGAGGGAGAAGCATGAGGTTAGAGAATTTATTCCACCAACTCCCTGCCTAGAGGTTTGCCGTGGGCTGGCTGTGTATTTGGATGATGGTCACATCTCCTTTCAGACGGCTTTCGCCCTCTGTTTGGGTATCTGTGTGTCAAGGACCCCTTAAGCACTCCTGCCTCTCATCTCACCCTTTTGTTGTAGGTGTAATACAGGCACCTTGCTGTCACTTAGACCTAGCAGGCTGTCCCGAATTTGGGATTTCCCTTCATCCCACCCTTACCTTTGTCAATAGTTACTTCATCATATTCTTCTCTAATTTCCTCATCTTTCTTTCTATTGGGACTCTGACTGATACAGTGGGAAAAAAATAAAATGTGACAATATGTAATACAGTAGTTCTCTCCATTTTTCAGAGGGGATATGTTCCAAGACCCCCAGCAGATGCCTGAAAGCACTGACAGTACTGAACTTTGAGTGAACAAAAGTTCATATGATGAACTTTGTGTGATATTTTTTCCTATACATACCTGCCTATGACAAAGTTCAATTTATAAATTAGGCACAGTAAGAGATTAACAATCACTGATTAAGCAATGATAACAGTGTAGACTGTAATAAAAATCATGGGACTGTGTTTTCTCTCTACTCTCTCTCCCTCTAAACATCTTATTCTACTGTACTCACCTTTCTTCTTGTGATGACATGAGATGATGGAATGCAAACCTGTTCCTCAATCCGCGTAGCCATCTTTTACAGTAAATAGCTTGGTGTCACTCCTTTCAGGAGATCCCTTGCTGTGTGGCGCAATGCATTACTGTCAGTTGGAGCCTGTTTTCTGTTCCTGTCTTTGACCCACGAATGTAATGCCTTTTCCATCTTAACTAAGCACTTATCAAATACTGTGGCTATAAGTGTTGCAGTTTTAGGTGCAACAGCAAAACGAGCATAAATTTCTTTTTCTTTCTTCATAATTTCACAGATCAGGGATTCTTTTTTACCATAAATCTTAGCAACCTCAGCATATAATTTTTTTTCTTTCCTTATTAAGTCGAGAACTTTCACCTTTTCACTTAAAGGGAGCAGTTTATGGCTTCTCTTGGGCATATCCGAATCGCCAAAATCTCTACACTTGTGCTTTGGGGCCACTGTGAAGTAAAATTAGGGTGACTTGACCACAAGCACTGTGATGTCAGACAATAGATCTGATGACGGAGAGGGCTCCCAGGTAACTAACCAGTGGGGAGCATCTACAGGGTGGAGATGCTGGACACTGGGAATGAGTCACGTTCCAGGTCTCGTGAGGTTTCATCATGCTACTCGGCATTGCACATGATTTAAACAGACGAATTATTTATTTCTGAAATTTTCTTTTAACATTTTCAGGTCGAAGTTGACCATGGGTTCTGAGACCACAGATAGCAAAACTGCAGATAAGGGACAGGAGAGATGTCTGTGTAAGAAATGAGACCTCAGAAGATTTTCCCTTTGCCTTGTAGTGTTTTCCCTGAATCCCATAGGTTATAGGTGAGACCTAGAGAGTGAAGTGACACAGGAAGTTAGTGGCAGGGCCAGGATTAAGAATTTCAGTTCCCTGACTTGAGATCAGATGCTTCAAAACATTTTTCCCTGTTGCGTCTCTGAATATTAAGGAGTTGGTTAAAAAGTAATTCATTTCCAACCTTGCAAACACTCCCACTGCCAGGTCATTAAGGTTAATTCCCTCTGCGATGAATCTTGTGGACAGCGGGTACCCTTGATGTGATGTGATGTGAATGGCACTTCATCTCTGAGGTCTCCCTCCCCCAAACTCCCAACCCCTGTGAGGAAAACATCAGACAGACCCATCCTGAGGGACGTTCTACAAAATGCCCAACTAATATTCCTCAAAACTGTCAAGGTCATCAAAAACAAGGAAAGTCTGAGAAATCATCACAGGACAGAGTCATCTAAAGAGACTTGCCAGCCAAACATGATGTGGTACCTGGATGGGATTCTGGAACAGGGAAAGTACATTAAGGAAAATTGGTGAAATCCAAATAAAGGGTGACATTTAATTAATAGCAATGCTCCAATGTTAGCTCCTTAGTGGTGACAAATGTATCATGGTAATGAAAGATGTTAATAATAAAAGAAAATAGGTAAGAGATGAACAGGAGCTCTGTGCGCTATTTTTGAAAGTTTTACATAAATCTAAAACTATTCTAAAAAAAAATCATAAAAAGCTTTTTAAAAAAAGTACTCTGCCACTGTCCTCTGAAATAGAACCTGGGTGTGAAGTGCCTGAACTTCCTCCCCACCTCCAGCACCTAATCAATAAAAGACTATGCAGTAAAAAGCCAAATTCAAGGCTTAAACATAAAAAACTATTTTAGAGCCCAGATTCTGGGGGAAAAAATCTAATTTAGAAACCTTCATGAAACACAAAAGAGCATAAAAAGACTTTTGAAAGCGTAAAGTTTTACAAATCACAGGTCCGAAATAATGTCACATGTAATCAGTTTTCACTGTTTGTTAGTGGTATGTTTTTTAACTGAAGATAGAGAATCAGGGTAGTGAAATGGCAGAGAAATAAAACACATTTAAACCTACGTAGCAGATATGGCTGTACTTCAACCTGTAAAACCCAAGTGTATTTATCCATATTTTGAATTCAAAGAATTTTGGGTTTATTTTTTTTAAAGTAAAATCTGTCAACTGTAATCTTCTGATGTTTGAAAGAATAAAATTGAAAAATGTATATATTTTCACAGAAGATAACAGATATTCTATGGAAAGTCACATTTTGTGAATCAAATTTAGGGATTAAGTTTTCCTTAAGCTTCACTTGGGATTTAACAAATAAAGATGCAGAGGTTGTGTTTGGCAAATACATTTTGTAAAGTGCTTCCTTTATGTGAAAAGGTGACATTTCTCCATTCAATAAAGAAAGAAAAATAATTGTATTTTGAGGTTGCTAAGGTCCGTGGTAAGAATGAATCTTCTGTCCATGAAATTGCGCAGAAAGAAAAAGAAATTTGTGCTAGTTTTGCTGTTGTACCTCAGACTATAAAAGTTATGGCCACATTGGCATTTTATCATATCATCACGAGAAGGGTGAATATAGTACAAAAAGGTATTATGAGGGCAAGAAAGTGAAAGACTAGAGTCACATAAATTTTATTACAGTACATTGTTATAATTGCTTATTTTATTATTAGTTGTTAATTTTTTACTGTCTCTAAGTATGTACAGGAAGGAGTGTAGCTCTGCAGGTCCTCAAATAATGTTTTGTTCAACATCGTTTCATTAAAACATTGGCGAGAAAAAAATATATATGAAGGAGCATCTCCCAAACCCTGGAAATTATTTATAAAAATTGTGTATTTATTCTTACATGTTTAAACTTTAGTCACCTTCCAGGTACTCTTATTGAGATGATTTTTCCAGTGCTCAAAACAATTTTTGAACTCATCAATTTTGATACCTTTTGTGATTCTGCTGTTTCTTATTTCACCTCTTCCACATTGGCAAAATGTTTCCCTCTGAGGACTTTCTTCATCTGGGGAAACAAAAAGAACATTACTCAGGGTGAGATCCGGTGGATAGGAAGGGTAGGACATGGGGGTCATGCCATTTTTAGTCAAAAACTGCTGAACACTCAGTACGATGTGGGCAGGTGCACTTATAAATTGCCCATCGTGAAATGGGCAAATGTGTTGAAAGAGTCTTCAAAAAAATTTCACTGAAGCCGAACTCAGCCTCTCACAACACCACCAGCTAGTACATTGGATTCCTAAAATATTCAGTGGGGGAAGCTTATACTACAAGGGGCCTGACCTCCAGAGGATAATTTCTATGTTGGGGGGCTCCCCTG